>JADDOH010014630.1:0-47783 GCA_016648135.1 Agrypnia vestita | reverse complement strand
CAGGGCCAATGGTCCCTTTGTCAATGTTAATAATATATTTACACGTAGGTATGTTCTGAGAACACAGTTAATGGATTTTATCCCCAGAGGGATTATTAATTAATTTAGCTAAATTATAGTCCCAGAGACGAAACTTTTTATATGAGAAAGATTTGTCGGAGCCTTTTTACGGGATGGGTCAATATAATATTATGATATAGAGGTTCATAACCAACTTCGAAATCTATGTATACTACAAGTTCATGAGAATAGACTATAGATGTCTCTAGGATATTACTTTAAATAAATTAAAAGAGTTCAGATTCAGAACATGACCACTGTGAGACTTCTATAATTTAGCTTAATGAATAAGCTTTTGTATTTTCTACATAAAAAATGAACATAAATAAATAAATGAATGAAAAATTGATGCAGATGTTTCCCTAAAACAATGTGCAAAATTTGCAACAAATATAGAGACTGAGGCTATTTTAAATTACGATAGGAAAAATTTTACTTAATCATTCAGTTTTTTAACTGAAAAATAACAATTTAAAATATTTTTTACTTTACTTTGTAATACACACACAATATGAGTTATTAAATTACTACTATACTTTTGAGAGGAGCAGTCCCTCTCATCATCGAGTATAGATAAAAACGGTTATTAATAATATAGATAATAATAAAAGTTCTGAGGCTATTTTAAGTCACGACAGGAAAAATTTTACTTAATCATTCAGTTTTTTAATTAATGTGTATTATAGATATCTCACAGAGATGAAACTGTATTTCTTATGGGAAAGAAGGTATAGAAGTCATTTGGGTGTACATAGGACTTATGACCTATCTTGTGGTTGGCTTATAGTTTCGTCTCTGTGAGATATCTATAATATACATTAATTGATTAATAATGTCTCTGTGACATAAATCCAGCACTGTTCTGAAAGATTCGAACAAACTCAAATTATTCTGAATTCAGTTTTTTAACTGAAAAATAACAATTTAAAATATTTTTTACTTTACTTTGTAATACACACACAATATAAGTTATTAAATTACTACTATAGTTTTGTGAGGAGCAGTCCCTCTCATCATCAGGTATAAATAAAAACGGTTATTAATAATATAGATAATAATAAAAGTTCTCGAAAGTATAGTAGTAATTTAATAACTCGTATTGTGTGTGTATTACAAAGTACAGTCACATATACTTTAAATTATAATGTTGCACCACTAAGTATCTGCCAAATCTTTTAATAAAAAATAACATTTTATGTAGACTTTTGTTGAAAAGTTTAAGACCCTCGCCTAGTAGTCTTGTGGTTGGGGGTTCAAGCTCATTTTCAAGATACCGGCAAGTTAGTCTTATTTTCATAACACAAGCGTTTAGGTTAGTTTAAAAATGGTCAGAATATTGATGTGACGTGCTTTCTTTGTACTTATCTCTATTATTTAAGGCTTTAAAGATTATGCATGACCGGTAAAAGTAATAAATTATCAAATATGTTTAACTCATTAATAATAATACTTGTGCTCTACGCATAACGCCCGATTATTTACTCGATCTATAAAACGTATTGTAAAAATGTAGAAACGTAGAACGTTCATGATGGCCTGATTAAAAATAACTTATTTTGAGTTATCTACAGATGAAATATACCTACAAGACCCTAAAAGAGACTCGTTATCCCTATTCAAAAACCTTTTTTGAAATTTTTTTTTTTTGCTTCAAAAAATAAGGAATTTGACGGGAGTTGAAATGTACTGTTTATTTATGCAGGGAAAATTTTGTTAATTTTTATAAATAAATAAATAATATTTATAAATAAAAAGGAGTCGAATTTAACAAAAATATAGCATTTTCGTATATACAATTAATCTTTCAAATATTTTGACGGATTCTGATTCTAGTAAACAATCTCGAATCAAATAAAAGTTATGAAAAAAAAATGTATTTTCATTAATAATTATTCCATATTGATTTCTACAAAGTGAACACCTCTACACTTATTTAAAACATTTGTTTAACCTCCAAACATTCCACAAATTAGCCAGTAAAGATTATCACAACAAAATTAAAAAATAAAAATCTCACTAATTTTTTTTTGTCAAAAATTTTACAATAAAATAAAAGTTTAGTATAGACGTCAGTAATTGCCCATAAAAAGAAAACAAAAAAAATAATCATCTCTTTGTAAAAAATTTCCCGATTTCCACTTACTTTTTATACTTTTAGGGTGGTATACCCCTTAATTGTAGCAGTTTCAAACCAAAGTTATTAATCAATTAATCAAATCAACGAAAAAAATTTGGCTTTAAAAAAAATATAATCAATTAATTAACTCAACGAAAAAATATTTAGCTGCTACCGGGGCACGAACCCCGATCCCCTGTCTATCCGGGAAGGCGCATTACCGTTACGCCTTATTAGTCTCGTCCCTTTCCGTCAATCTATCGACTTTATTTGTAAGTCACATTTTTATTAATTGATTAACATATATTATCCATTTTATGCAATCCACTTTTTGGAATGTTATAGCCATAATTAAATTTTTAAAAATAAAAATTTTTAGACACATATATATTATATTAAAGAATGCATTCTTGTTGTGAAGTTGCAATTTCAGAATGAAATTCTGTGAATTTTAAAACCAAATGTATTAATCAATTAGAAAGACAAACAGAAAAATCAAATCAACGAAAAAATATTCGGCTGCCACTGGGCATGAATTTTTAAATATATTTTAAGAATATTTTTTAATTTAATTGATTTTTCTAAACAGTGATTCAAATTCAAATTCAAATTCAAATGTTTATTCAATGTTCAATGTTACAAATGTTTACAGTGTTTACAAAATTTAATGAAGCTTTTTTCATTGTTGTTGAGTGTCTTGGCAGCAAGTAAACACTAAATTGATTTGACGCCCTGCCTGCTACACTAGTAATTTACTGTATTATAGCAGACAGTGCTCTTCCAGTAGTATAATGTTCAAGAATATTTATTATTTATATAACATTTGTGAATAAATCTTATTGCCAATTAAAATTAAGTAAAAGTAATAATTAAATGTTTACAATTTAATAATGGTGTTAATTAATTATATTATAGACAAAGGAAAAAAAATGATCTGAATAGGATATTAATAAAATAAAATAAAATAAAACAATTAAAAGTATTTAAAAAGATGACAGTAATTAATAAATTTGGTTTTAAAATCCACAGAACTTTGTTCTGAAATTGCAACCTTTCAATAAGAATGTGTTCTATAATAATTGGGCAAAATTCATCCCAATTTTTTTATATCTTTTAACTAGTTTTTTGAAAATATTCTATTTGGACTTTAAAGTTATTATTATTTTTCATTAATTGAAACAACTCCTCGCACCCTATACTATATAGTCGAAGCCCAAGCACACGCTACGCCCCTGCTTGGTTTCACGCAGCGATGCCTGATACGTTACGTGGAGCATGGTCTAGTACTGCGTTAGCAGTGGTGTACCCGGTGTAATTATTATAATTCTCCGGGGGCAGAACCGCCCCACTGAAGTAATGTGATGACCATCTAGCAACGCAGGGGCGCTTATCCCAACACGGTCCGCCACCGCGGTCCTCTGTATTGTGGAATTTCATTGTTTGCCGCTTTTTAAATACGGTTAAGCAAATAAACAAGGTGGGTGCTGCAATATACCCATAGGCAACCATGTACATTAATTACAAATAAAATTTATTCAAATATATTTATGGTATTAATACGTTCAAAATTTTCTTTTCTGCTTTTCTCTGTCTACCAATTATCCATTTTACGAGCGTTGTGAACTGCCCATTACCATTGATATTCTTGGTGAATTAATTATTTTTTTTAAATTTATCTCATATGGTACAAATACAGTTCTTATATATAACATATCAGATTAAACATTTTTTTAAATACTTGGTAGTCTTGTAGACCACATCAGTGAAGAGAAGCTCTTGAGTCTGATGAAGGAGCCACAGTTCTTATTCCTTGTTATAATATATAGGTACATAGTGTATACAAGTTATTTATTAATACAGTAAAAAGGTAAATTGATAATGAAAGTATAGGAGTTATTTTGAAAAAAAGCTATAGGTTTAAATGATTTATGAATTTAAGTTTGATTTTAAGAAAATTTCAACAACTACTATCTATTCCCTTGCCCACAAAGTTCTTTCCTTGTTCTCTGTGTGATGCCCAATATACATAATTCCATATCTTTTGCAGCAATACATACTCATATTTTAGTAAGTTTTTGGACTTTTTTGTCGAAATTCCATATTTTGCAATCATGCTTGAACATTCGATATTCTCATGATATTTAGGATTTGTACAGAATTAACTAAGAAATTAGATATAATTATTATTTTCAAAAAGTAACAAACCTTTCAAAACTTATGTGGTACATACAAAATTTTTATCTTTTTTTAGCTAACCGATATTTAACTTATTAATGAAAAAAACTTCGATTAAAACTACTATTTATTGAATAATCAACATTTTTCGGGGGCAATTATCTCCTCATCATGATATCATGATAATGAAACCATTGGATCATAATTTTGTATAAGAATTAAGAAGCACTTTAGATATTTATATAGCAATAATATTAATATTCTGAATTTACTAATCATCTTATGTAATTAAACCATTTTTTTAATATCAGAAAGGCTTTAGAAAAATATACATATAAATAACACAGGATTTCAGTTGGTTAATAATAAATATTTGTTATTAGAAGTGTTAATTGCAAATGAAGTATTATTAATAAACAAATCCTTTATTTCCCTTTACATGACATCCGAATTAGTTATGCCTCCCATATATGTATTATTTGTTTTTGTTAATATCTATACTTCCAATCTTAATATTTAGTAAACGTTGTGTGATAAAGGAACCATTGGCCCCGGAACATTTTGATTATTCAATAAAAAGTGGTGATTTTTTTTTGTTAATAATAATATTATGACAACAAATTTAATTTGCTATTATTGAAGAAAATAATTTACTTGTACTGTTTCATGAAATAAACCGCGAGGAATGAAAAATAAAATATCATTTGATATTTCATACAGCAGGACTGATTAAAAAATTAATCTTTTATTTACAAATCTTTTGAATTACAAATCTGAGCTCAAAACTTGGTCTTGTTAATGCGCAAAGGGAATAAAAATTGGGGGAGGGACATCAAACGTAAAGGGGTGCAGCTTTTTCCCATTAATTTTATATCCGATAAAACTTGGACACCAAAAAAATAGACTTTTTCAGCGAAAAGGAAGTTAAAAAGAGTTGAAGAGCTCACCCCTTTGTTTGTAAGTGTATCCCCTCCCGGGGGTGAAAACGTTAGATAATTAAGTCAGGGTAGCGAAGAGTTTTAAGCAATTGAATGGTCCCGCTGCCAACCCTTTACAGAATTTTCTACCTTTATTCAATTTATTTTATGACAACACCGGTTTGCCGGGCTCGATATTATTTTCTTATAAAGATGGTCTCTTCTCGGATGTCTCTTTGATGTTTGGTTGGCAGTTTAGGGGAGTTTTCGGCTCTTTTATTTCAGACCAAAAAATGGTCATATTTTATTATATTTTCTGGAGCACTCATTGAATATCGAAAGAAGTAATACATATATTATTACTAAAAAGTAATACATATATTGAATATCGAAAGAAGTAATACATATGTATTATGCATACATGTCAATAAATATATATGAAACTCATTTTCAAATTTGATGAAATCAATTTTTTGACAAAGTAATAAAATGCTTCATTTAATGATTTTATGATGAATTCACTATTTTTGGTAGCGAGAAATACACACGTCGTCTCTTCTATAGCCTTCAGTGTAGGTTTCAGAAAACGGTCCTTTGCGATGACGTGATTGGTCGAAATAAATTTAACGATATTTTTATTTTTATTTCATTTAAATTATTGATAGTTTACAAGATATTTACATTTATAACACATTACAAAGATAAAACCTCACTTAATCTTAATAAGAAATTTCATTAATTTTTCTTTTGGGCCTTCGAATGTTGTAAATCAAGTACCATGATTACGCAGCAATCGATGTCTGTAAGTATTGTTTTCAAGATACCTTGTTACTTATTTTTACAATTGGATAGGATTAACAGGCATAGTTCTTTGCTTCTTAAAACGTTTCGATATATCCTTAGTAGCACCTATCTTTATTTGTCCATAATTGAAAAAAGAAGGTATTTAAACGATTTGACGTTTACTGTGGACAAATTTGACTATTACATAATGTGAAACCTTCTCAAGAAAGTGGACTAGCATTGGCACGGCAAAGCACGCGATGTCTCTGGAGCTTCATCGACAGTCCTCCAGAAGAAGATCAAAGAACTTCTAGATTACTAAATGGATTGGATTACTAAATGTTCCGAAATCCTTCAGTGGAACGAGAAACAACCCAGGACAGAAAAAAATACAGCCTGAGAACTAGAAGAACCGACCTCAATAGCTTACCTAGGCAATGAGTTGTATTAGAAAGAAAAAGAAGCTGTTGACCAATTTTAAAAATCAACCGCTGATATGTTATTCTAGTTAGAAAGCAGTTTCAAACAGATCTCTTTAGTCTTCCTTTATTTTCAATATTTTAAAAATTTGTGTAAATATTATCACGGGTCGTGGATGCATGAGTCAAAAGAAAAAACTGGAAATTAAATTATGATTTATTAATCAATCATAATTTAATTTATTAATTCTTAAATGGACACAATTAACACTAATTAATGTTAATTGTGTCCTTCAAAACTTTTATTTAAGTCACACTATTTTGCAATTTATCACTTGTCTATAAACTTTTTATTATCGAGAGTAACACTAATTTAACACTCATTAGAAAATTCAATCCTTCTATACAGAAGTCGCACTTATTTATCGGTAAGAACTCGCTCGATTACTTTACTCGATACCTATGGCCCCAAAATTTCATTTTTGACTACACCAGTTGTCGCCCGCGGCTCACTTCGTACCAAGCAATATATCAAAGCAAACTCACTCGCCGCGGCCTAGACCCGCTATTTATACTTATTCACGTTGGCTTCGAACCTCCTAGATTATTCTTGTGTTTTAAAGAAGATTCCCGTCGCTTCTAGGCTGTTCCAGACGTCTTCAGAATATTGTAGAGTGTGGTAGAAGGTGCAAGAGAGTCATATTTTATTGCTACCATGCACATATCATGAGGGAATCGGAGAGTGTCCAATTTCTTCCGCTTACTATTTCATTACAATGTTGTATCTTAAATTGACACATTAAATATTATGTAACAAATTTTATCAGCTTCACGGCATCATTTGGCTAATTTCAATTGAATTATTTAAATATCAAACTATAAAAAAACATAGATAAATTATTGAAGTGGAGGATACACCCTGTTATCCGCGGAAGAGTCTGTGGAGAAAGGGGATGCTATACTCGAGCCATCGTAAGATGGCATTTTTGACAGATCGTAACAGTGTTGTGACACACTTAAAATCATTAACGAATAAATTCAGTCGAAAAAAAAATTCGTCGCACGGTGTGAGTTGAGAAAGTCTTTGTACATAAAAAAGGTAAAAACAAAGTCCAAATTAACGAGCAGGGGTCAAAATATAAAAGTATCAATGTCCGAAATCTAAAGCCAGGTAAAAAACAATATCGTAATCACAGCGTGCACTCATTCGTTCTTTCCGTAACAACGTTAAAATAAAACTGTCAAAACCTTAGAGTATCTACAATATATAGAGGGATAATAAATCATTTTACCAAACTTTTATACGTGTTAAAATAGAGCTAACTCAGTTTAAACAATATGGCGACACATGAGAGAAAAAGAGACAAAAAACATCACCCGGTCTGATCCGTCTTTTAATGTTTTGTAGCCGTTTTCTTTATCCTCTAATAAAGCCATAGAAAAAGATCATATTTAGAGGGCACAATCGAACTGTCAGATTTGTTGTGTTATTTTGGATACTTATTCTGCGTATTCTACGCATATTATACAGGCAATCAATATCCTATAACATTTTGAATCATTTCGTTCATTCCATATTTAATGTTGATGGACATCACTACTCTGGCGTTCGCGCAATAAAGTATAGCATTTGTCCTCCGATGTTTAGCTGTCATTAATAACGAAACTTCATGTAAGTCGAAACGTCAAAAGTGCCATCATAGAGTGGCCGTGCTCTAGGAGAATCTGAGTCACAATCACGAAAGTCACGGAAAGCCGTTCTAAAGTAAATACTTACATGATGTGTGATGGTAATGAAATTAAAGTAAATATGTAGTGCTTTCACTATAACCATGGAATACATAGACTTCCAACTATAATTAACCTGGAAACAAATAGCTTCTGCTATTCGTGTGTAAAAGGATATGAACGTCAGTGTCTGGCTTTTCTAAAAAGGCCGCTAACCATCTGAATTGTACTATGCGATTTACATTGAACTAGGTTCGATTAAATTAAATTACATAATTTTAAAATTCTTTAATTAAAAATTATATAAATTTTAAAAATTAAATAACGATAGAGAGAGCGATAGAGACATAATTAGTTCGACTTAAGTAACAGTTCAAAAATAAGTGTGTGAAATATTCGGGATACATTTAGCGACTTTTAAATAGCGAGCGGTACTAAAATTTAACACGTGTATAGTGAATTTTTTTGGTAATAAATTATACTAAATTAATTTGTGTGTTTTCATTGGCCTCCCAAAGCTACTTTCCGTGACATCACGCTTTTGAGGCAAGCATTATTGAACATCTCACTCTTCTATCTTGGTACACAATCTTGCCAAACACACATCTTTTCAAGCTCACTCTACACACAGGGCCTTTGTCCGATACTTGATTTATCTGATCATGCAAAATCTTTCTCGGGTCTCCTCAATTCCTGTTGCCGTCAATTCTCGCCTCATATATGATAATTTCTTCCCATTTTCTACTTGCTCAAATTTATTTAACATTATCTAGATCATTATATTATTAAAAAAGTCGCAATATAACTCATCATTTTAATATTACGAGTTATATTCGAAAAACTTATTTAAAAGACAATTAATTTTAATTTTACAATTAATATTCCAAAACTATGCTTTTATACTTCTAATTACTGAATATGAAATTTATAATACGAGTTATTTTAAATTTGTTTGACTTAAAATCCATTTGTGTAAATTAACTTTAGAGAATTAGGCTTCAATTATAATATGTTATACTGAACTTGTTAGAAAACTTTCAAACAAAACTATTCAATTCTATGAATATTTCCTATTCTCGTACAACTGTTAATTAACTAAAATACCGTTGTAATCGAAACTTTTCTAAACAATGCTTATTAAACTGTAAACCAATATACACAAATGGTCTTTTTACTGATATGTATTTTGAATTATTCTCTAATACATAAAATATTGACACATTTCCACAACCTTCTTCGAGTACAGAGATCAAAATAAAATGTTATGCCATTTTACTCCAATGACAAATAATGTTAGTTTTTTTTAGTTAAAGAGGTCAATCAATCAAAAATAAAGGTAGCAATATCAAAAAAAATTTAAATAAATATTTTGAATGCAGTCACCGAGGATTAATAAGTTATAACACACTGAATTCGAGATGTTATAGGAAATATAGCTCCATCCCTTCCAAAATCATGTTTCCAAATCACTATTAACAGTTAGGGTAGTATTATCCAGAAACGGAATAGCAAGAATAGCAATATTTAATAATGTAAAAAGCAAAAGCCAATTGTTTTCCAATATTTAGTAGTAAACACAACAATATCCATATTTAGAAGGTAAATATTTATTAAATACACGTATACAAAGGAAAATTAGAGTAGCAATTGTTTTTAAAAACTTATTCCCGATAAGATTTAGGCTGAGAAATTGATACGTTTTTTATTAATTTCAGAATCAGTTGGATATTGCTTCCGATGATTTTATAACCTCAATTATAACAAAATTAAGATGAATCACACCGTTCATTGGCAGTGAATGGTACCTACCGGTTACCCAGGACCATTCTAAGAGCAAAAGCTTAATATCGGTCTTACTCAATCGTCTCTAGGTCGAAATTTTTTTTCAAGTAACATAAGACCGCGCTACCCCACGCAAGTTGCATAAACAAAACCATTCACTAAGAATATTCCAAGGTTTTCACAGCCACTTAGAATCTTCTGGTTGGTGTCTTCTGGGGTATTTTGCCGTGTTACGACCTTTCGGGCCGACGTGTTGTTGTGAGTATTGGTGTTGTGGTTAAGCATTGGCTTAAAATACCGCGTCGAAAGCAGAGTGAGTACTTTGTCAGTGTTGTGTTAAGCATTGGCTACCAATATCGTGTCGAAAGCTTGGTGTTTCTGTATGTGTTACGTGGCAATATCGTGTCGGAGTCATGTGTTGTGTGTACGTTTCATCTGTTGTCCGATCACTGTCTCTGCGGAATCTGCGACGAGATTGACTTTGAAAAGGAAAGATGTCTTCATTTTCATAGAAAGAAACATAAAGAATATATATATACACATGTTGTAATGGAATACACAAAAAGAAAAATAAATATTATATGTATATAGGTATATATTATAATAAAATGCAAAAAAAAAAGAAATAATTTAGTTAATGTAAATAAATAAATATGTAAATCATAAAGTAATAAAAGAAATCAAAAATAAGAATGAGACTGTTCATTGGCAAACAAAAATCATGCAACGGGCACAGATGGGAAAACGCCCTACGCCGTTTAATCGGACCGCCCTTGCGCTCCTCGCTGAGCAAGTGCCTGTGTTAGTGAGATTAGGGAACGTAAATAAGCCTCCGTAGGCCATAACTGTCACCCTGCGTCCGGGCGACACTGCACTGGGATGGTTCCGCAATTCGACCGGGCGATCTGCGGAATCAGCGAATTGCGGGGATAATACCAATTGATTTGATATTATTTTGTTTCAGTTCTTTTAGGGCGGTTTGAATGTGAACGAGGCCAGATTTACGAGCGAGGACAAAACGGCACCCAAACCTGCTGCGAAATTGCGTGATGCTATGTTAGTATGTGACGTGTTTTGATACTTAATGCTAGAAGTGCCTTTTTTTATCAAAAAAGTGAATTGTTCAGGATAGAGGATTGTTTTTTCCCATTAACAATACGTTTAAATAACATTAAACCAGGCGCGTGCAGTGGGAACATTGAAGCATGACTTTTTGTAAACGTATATTTTGGAAAAAAAATATTATACTACCAATTTTTATGATATTTTATCAAAATATGAATGCTATGATAACAATTGTGATAGAAATATTACGAAATATATGTTGTATTCCGATTTTTTTACAAAATAATTGGTTACGTAAAAGTCGTGCTGTGATGTTCTCACTGCACGCCCCTACATTCAACCCACACATCATGATCAATTAATAATATACAATTTAAATATTTATTGAAATGCGTTCTTAAAGGAGTGGTTATTTAGGAGTACATTCTAATGACTCATTTTAACCATCAAGTTTGTGTTTACTGGGGTATTATGCCATGTTGTTACGACCTTTCGGGCCGACGTTTCGGATCCCATTGCAGGGTCCATCATCAGAGCTGATGTGATAATTCTGAAGATTCTGAGTGGCCGTGAAATCCTAAGAACATTCATTTTAACCAGTCTGACATAAACACTTCTAGCACTGAGCCCCAGATTTAAGCTATGAAGTTATATACTCTTAACCCTCAAATTAAATTAAAATGTATTTTTTTAAATTTATTCATTATGAAGGAATTTTTAATACATCTATCTTCTTCTTGTGTGTAAATAAAAAGTAATGTTCGTCGTATGTGTATCCGCTATAGACTTAAGAGTAGGTACTGGACAAAGAGATCCGCGTTGTCCGGAGATGGTTTAAATCTCTTCTGACCAATGGGAAGAATAGAAACGAACGCTTGTGTGAAGAAAAGGAATTATTTATTTTATATACATTTATACGTCTTTATAAAATATTTTTTCTTAAATATTTAATTGTTCTTTATTTAAAAAAAAAATCATCTGAAATGTTAAATGGACTAGATATAATATGTACATATAATATTATAATATTTCTACGTAAAAATACTGTAATTATTGAGGTGAGTACTCACGAAAACAGCGCTATATGAATGATTAAATTATTATTATTATTATTTATTATTATTATTATTATTATTATTATTATTATTATTATTATTATTATTATTATTATTATTATTATATAAGAATCACAATTTTGTCAAAATGATGATAATCTTTGCAATGAAATAGGTATTTTGTATGACAATTTTGAAAATATATTTATCGGATTTGAAAATAAAATATTTTTCCATTTTCCTTATCTAACCCGAATCAATGAGCTTTTTCATTTCTTCAACTGGGTACTAATACCAATCGAACAATTGTCAACCGAGTTTATTCATCCATATTGATTTATATTATTTTTTATTTTTTTATTTATTTATTTATTTTTGGGAAACATTCAGTACAATTTTTAAAAAAATTATATAATATCAAAAAAAATTCATTTAGAATGACCAGTGAAGTTTCCACAAAGCTGGTAAAAAAAAACTAAATAAAAAACAATGATAAAGAATATGTGATAAATAATAAATATTTAAATTATGATAATGCATAAAATGGGAGGGATGGGAAGAGGAAGGGAATGGGATTCAATTAAAGAAGTATCAAATTTAATTCAATAATCATAAATGAGATTACGGAGTTTCATTTTAAATAAAAGCAAATTGTCACTAAAAATATCTAGATTATTTGTTGAATTTAACAGATTGTATTTTGAGGTGGAACGAGTTACAAAGCAGTTTTTTAAGTAGTTAGTTAATTGAAATAACAAGTAGGTATATCAAGTAGATTTCCTTAAAAATATTTAAAAAGTTCAAAAAGTATTAAAAATTGAACTGAAAGAACTAGATGAAATGGACTCAGCGATAAATTCCATTTTATCGAGATATTTACACATACACAATATTGTCCCTATTCTTCTTTATGTTGGTACTTTCTAGACAATGTATAATATTATACCTATCAAGAAGCAAATTCAGTTTTGATACTCAAGGGTGAAGTAATGTTTTATGTTTACAATAATAAAAACCCACAACACTTTTAGAATAATTTTAATATGTTTATTTTAATTAATGAAAATTTCAAATAGTAAAACTGTCTCCCTGCTACTCTTGCCCAGTATAACTAAATTAATTTTTCGTTTTTCAAATTCATATCTTTTTCTCCGCACACTCTTAATTATTTTTTTATTTTTTTTTATTTATTATTATTTATTTATTTTTTACATCTCAGACCCACAAAACATCACATTGATATTTGTCTGTAGGTGCATCAATACATATATATAAATAAATTGTATTTACCAGAAATACATTCATATTAATTAATTACAATAGATCTTATAAACTCAAATACAAATCTACAATACTATACAACAAATACAAGAAAAAATACAAATATTACCAAAATCAAAATAAGTCTCTTTTATTTAATAACATACTCATTAATTCTGTATTTTGCCCTTTTTTATTAATATCCATTTTGACACGACATGGGATTTTATTAAATATTTTTGGTATGACATATTTTAATGTTCTTTGTCCATATTTATTTATGACCTTCGGTATTCGTAGTCCTTCTTTAACCGTAAATCTGGTACTATGTTTATGAATCAATCTATGCTTATATGTCCCATCTTCATGATATCGTGTAATTAGTTTGTACCACAAGATAGCATTAATTGGCATAGAGCCTTAATTTAATTATTTTACTCTTAATTTTATTATTTTACTCCGTATTTCAGATTTAGTTTTTCAGAGAAAATGTGACTTGAAGGTTTTTTATCTCTTCGTTAATTTAGTAAATTGAGTTTAATTTTTCATTCACTGATGATAATGTATTCTAGATAAAATATCATTAATTTAATTGTGTGGTTGTATTTTGTATTTTTAATTATAATAAACTGGACGCTCTTCATTAAAATATCACGAAAATACTGTCATCTATAATGAGATGGTATTAACAATAAAGTGTTTATTCCCAAAATCCCATCGATTTGACCTTATCGCTTCAGGATGCTTCAATTCCCAATTCACCATGCCTTCCCCATGACAATAAATAAAGGCACAAGTACGTTCGCTCAATGGAAGGCAATGTCGACAGGAATTGACTTGAGAAATGAATGCTTCTCCCACAGCCAATTTTATGTCAAAATGTCCTGATCGGAGCCTTCACAGCACTATGTCCTGGTAGATAAAAATAATTCAACACCAAACATGTTCTTTTTTAAATTAAAAAATTGGGGATGCACACAGAAAACAATATTCTTACTATTTTTATACTATATTTTGCGTTTGTGCTATGAAAATAGGACTACCTAGCCGCTTTCTGGAAAGAAGTTTAAAATCATAATTTGATCACATGAGCAACAAGCATGTCTATGTTCAAGTATTGAAGGATACAACAATTTTTCGACAGTCGTAAATTAAATCTACTCCACTCAGTTCTTCACAAAGGATTGATAATGAACAATTTACAATCTATTGAAATCTTAAAGATTTTATATTCCGAAAAAATATTTACCTATGAATAATATCACATTTTACAGCACGTCTCCTATCCTAAATTTGATTTCCGTAATAAACAAAAAAATCCTCTCCAGTACGTGACGCAAAATTCTTTATTTATGTTAGATTTTGATAACACTTGAAACTATAGTAGATATAAATATTATCTTGAAACTATAGTAGATATAAATATTACCTAACACGTGTGTATTATAAATTTTAACATATTTTAACGAGATGGTAGAATTACAAGGAATTACGCACTATCGAAATCTCTCGAAATGACTGGGCCATTCTTGTGAATTCACGAACCATCGCGACGCGACATTTCCCTTTAAAAGGGGACCGGATGGCTACTGCGCAACAGTTTTTGTTTGGCGTTTAACAAATGCGATATTACCAGCGATAAAAACTGCAGCAGTGTAACCAGCGCGTGTTTTACTATTCGAGTCTCCAGAGTTCAGAATCACTCGTTGACAGGTGAAGTATTTTACCGACTACATTCAAGTAAAGCAAAAAGTCACATCGATTATTAGGCCCAAAACAAATAAGCAATTTATTGAGTACTGACAAAAGGTGCTGAAATTACTGGTGTAAAGATGGTAGTTACGGAAATATTTAGAAGAGTTGTGAAGATTTAATTCCGGACAAAACAATAGTAATAAAATTGATTTCATGTGGAAAAATACTATATACAAGCCGCCCAATAATCTAATAAAATAACGAAACTTTTTCTTCCCAATATTCAACCCGCATATTATAATAATTACTTGGCCGTGTTATTCCCCAATTCAATTTCAAATATAGTTAGATAATTTAGAAAAAAGCGGAGCTTACAAAATTTCATGCCGAGATTGTAATTGTAAAAACATGTGTCAAACTTCTATAAATCTCATAATCAGACTAAAACAGCATCTTCGTAGTTCACTAGCAATAATATTTCTGAATTCACGAACCCAAATCGTGGATAAAAATCATTTGTTTTATTCATTTACCTTTAAACTTCTCCATCCCTACACGCGTAAAAGTAATGAAATTAATTATTTAAATGTTTAAAATTTTGATCTCGGGTATTAATGTGCTTTACAATATTTATTTCACCAACTCTTTTACTCTTCTCTCAATATTCCCGTTACAACCACCTTTACATCAGTTATAAAGGCTTCTTTTTTCAGAAACTTATTTATTGATAATTATTTTTGGACTTAATCCCTGTAAAAAAATCTATATTTGAATGTAGTCTGTTTAATACATATAATAATTTCACCTGTCGATGAGAAATTCTGGTTCTATCGAAAATCTAGCAGTCAAATTATAAAATATAATAAAAAATCATGTATAGGTTAGTTTTCTTTCCATTTAAATAAACTCAAAATGTCCTTCATTTGCATATTCTTACAAATGTGTTTAATATATTAATATGAGCGCGGTTCAATGAAATCAACATAATTGTGAAATCTCTCTTGCTAGCGCGTAACAATTTAATGAAACATTTTAACTGGTAATAATAGTTACCAATAACCACAAGTGTACATCGTGAAATGGATATCACTCACCGATACCGTTCCGGAAGTGGACCGGAAGCCCGCCGTCGTTAACCGGAATGCGCGGGAATTAACTTGTGTGGCAGCCCTGACGGAAACGGTTCGGTGCGGGGGTGGGGGACGAAGGGACGAAGGGACGAAGGGACGTGTAGGGTTGGAGGGCGGGGCGGGTGTCCTGCAGCTTTTTGGAGGCGCGATATTTATGCCGTTAACGAACGGCTTTTCAAATGGAGAGGATTTGTATCTAAGGGTGGTTTTGTGATATTGTTTTACAAAACCGAATTAAGTATTTTAATGAGGAAATATTTTTCCTGTGTTTTTATATTTTGAAGCATGTTTTGTAAATATTTCATGTTTGAGGATGGTGTGAAAAGAAGCGGGAAAACAATACATCAAATACAATTAAGCTTGAGACTTAATTATCATCTGATTAATACACATTCTAATGAGATGATTGCGCAGTTTCAGATCCTCTCGATGACAACAACACTTATAATAGAATTAACTTGCTGCTATCTAGAATAGGGCTCGCACCACCGACCACGGGATCAATGGTTTGAACCCCAATCATTTTAGCAATTTTTAAGATTTTTTAACCATCCTTTCAAGGCCTTTAAGAAGGATTATAAAAAGAATAAACGAAAAATAATGTTTTTGTATCCTTTCATAAAAATACCGCCAGAAAATGTTATTTATTAAAGAAGTGTTTTTATTATATTATGCTACACAAGTAGACCACATACAGTGTACTTACCATGCAAATACCTTTACAAGAAAGAAAAATATTTGAGGAAAAAATATTTATTTTCGCAACGAAAAAGAGTTTTATTCCGAAATACTCCTTATTCTATTTTTATTTAAACCCCCCTATTACATGGCAACGATGTGTTTAAGTACAGAAATATAATATATTAAAAGTCATTTTAATATAGGCAAAGGTATTTTCCATAAAAAACATCCCCTCTCGTTTCACTTTGACTTTCGTCTAGCAAAAGGAACATCGGTAAAAAAAAATCAATATGATGTAACCCCACCCTTACAAATATGCTACAAGAAGCAAATTCTAACATTGTCAAACTTCGCGGAATTCTAACGATAAAATCACTGACAAGGTAGATCCAGCATCCCTCATTTCAACAGCGAGGTACAAATTTATAATATATATTTCATTTTCCCTCTGTCGTATAAATACTTTTCCTGTGTATATAATATGAATGAGGTAAGATCAAAAAGCATTTTTTTAGTTTATTTTTTATAAATTGATTTGAAATGATTGTAATTATTTTATATATAAGACATAAGAAAATATAAGAAAAACGTGAAGAAAATTTGATGTTAGAGTTTAGGAACCATTGAGGAACCATGTAACAAAAATTATTCAAAATTTTTCGATCAATTTTTCATCTTTTGGCTATTTGGCAAAAGAACATTCAAAAGAACAACAAAAGAAATTTATATTAATAGAGGTTTACAAATTTTACAAACAGAATAACAGTTTGATAAATTATTAATTTTGGAAATAAAAAATCCAATTGAATATTATATTCAAATTGACTTGGTATAATACAAACCAACAATCAGGTCCTTTTTATAAATAGTTATCTTTTAAATTTGTTTTCATGGTATTAGGTAATTAAATATTATTCATTGTCCATATATTATTTTTTCACATTTTTATTGTTGAGACTATGATTTTTGATTTTTAATTTGATAGTAGATATATATTGTACCCTGACGAAGGAATCATTGGTCCTGAAACATATAGATATTTTCAATACGTGTGGTGAAAACAAAGTAAATTTTAATTAATTATATGAACTATGTATATATTTTGTAATAATGGTAAAAAAATTAATTGGTATTCAAGGTCATCGTCACACGGAATTCAAAACGAAAAAATTCTGAGGTAGGTATCAGAACAATACAAATGAAATGAATTTTTTAATATAACGATTTTCTGGAGGCATTTTACGAATGAAAATGAAACACATTGATTTGACTACGACTATCATAGACAACGATAAATGGATAACTTGATCACTCATTAAATAGAAATGAATATTTGCAAGAACCTGCTTATCTGTCTCGAGTACGGATAATAAAGAGTTGGACCATCTATAGGTAAGATCGATATATATTATATTATAGGTTGTACCATAGATTAAATTAGATGTAAATAAATGTAAATATATAAGTTTTTATGGATAGTGTATTAGTAATATACTTTAGAATGTAAAGTGTTAAAAACCAGTTAATATATAGGAGTATAATTAAACCAATTAAATAAAGTAGTGTACTTAAGTGTGGACACTTTTTATAAATTGCTTGCATGCAGTAGTCATTCATCCATTTTGAAATCATCGTAGTAATTATGTAAGAAATTAAATTATAAAATGTATAATTTGTTATATTTAGTTTTCAAAATATATTTGTGTAAGAAAATATCTGCAATGCTGAATAAATAAAGACATGCCAACATTAGCCAGTCTTATAACACAAGTCAGAAAATTCTTCTTTCATCTTGTGGCGTAACATTTGGCTTTCTTTTTAGCGTTGGCAAACCTTTTTTACTCCAGATAAGGTACCCCCTCCACCCAATATTTTTGCGATTTTTTTCTATGCTTAGCCTTCTTCGTAACAGCTCTGCTTCATCGTTTCGGTATCGTAGAACCCAATTTCAATAATATGAGAACTAATAACACTCTGATTGCTTTTCAACATGCGCAAAAGGCAACTGTAACGATATTGGCCTATTTAAATAGACATTGCTGAAAAATTATACGAAAATATCTATCTGCTAAAAGCTCATGATAAGGAGAAGCCCCATAATTCATAAATACTCTATAATTAAATATCTGCCGGATAAGTAGGTGCGGGCCTTTATTATTTCTTATTAGCCTTTATTATTTCTGCACGCGGGCGTGTAAAGCAGGCTTTATGTTATTTGATTCTGATGAAGCGAGCCAATCAAAAACGGTTGTCCGCGGAACGGATTCGACCAATAAGGGGCATTCTAAGAGATAGACCTTTACCTTTACACGTCGGTTGGAGTCAAAAATGGCGAGAAATTTAGACTATATAAGCCATACAAATTCGAGGATCGTGCTTCTTTCTTCAGCATCAACGTTGGCCGGAGGCTCTTGTGGAAAGAGGACCGAAATACCATCAGAGAGTCACAGAGGCAGCAACACTCGAAGATACAGCTAAGCATTTTCAATATTATTTATTTCTATTGCCCTTTTCGTGTATTCAATTTAGAACTTTCTGGATCGTAACAAATATTGATACATGTTGTGGATTGTTCTGTTACGTATTTTGGGCCTAGGGATAATTATTACTATACGCGCTTCAGATTTAATATACAAGAAATCGTGATATTGCGACTGTGATAATTCCAGCGGGTGAATTATTGCATAACGCTTATGAAATATATAATTCTGTCGCTGTTCATATGAAAAATCATTTAAATTTGATATTCATATATTACCAAAGATATAAAGGCTTTAAAATGGAATACTTTACTGACGAAGGGTGTTTCGTGTTTGTTTGTGGGATTTAAAATTCAGAATAATTATGTATATTTAATGTCGCGAGGTTCGGAATGTTCGAGAGATTCTTCAGGGCGGATGTATCCTTATGCAAAAGAATGCTTTGTTATCTATACTGGCGATTGAATACACGGATTTCTATATGATTTGTGTAGATCGTGCGAGGAGTTTCTTACTAATAATATATTTTAAAAATGAATCTGGATTTTATAATTATTTTATTAAAACACGGATGTGAGATTATTGGACAAGGTACATGTTTGTATTGCATATCATTGGGCAATCGTATTAAACACGATTTGTTCCTATCAAGTTCTTATAAAGACGTGTTTCGAATTGTATATATTGTATAGAAATAATTAATTTAGATGCAGCCGGTCTTCAGCTTAGAATCGCGGAAATTTTGTACTAACGAGCAGCATTCTCGATGGAAAGTGGAGGCTGCACAGGCGATGTCAACTTTGGAAAAGACCCGTTATATTACTTCGGATCAGGATGCCATCTCAGAAGCAGACCAACTACAGAAATAAGATAAGAACCTTTAATATTATTTATTCCTGATGTTTTCTTATGTGTATTAAATGGATTGTTCGTGCTACATAATTTGTCATGGTCACATAATCACTATTCATTTCATTACGTGGGTTCAGAGCCGACGGTAACGGACGCGGAAACAAATTAGTACTGATGTCGGGACGTAACGTCGGGATTATATCTTAATTATCTTTGGGATAGAAGCGAGGTCATCATACGTGCATTCTGCATTACAAACGTTTTACTAACATATATAAATACATATTATTGCGTTTTACAAATTGAATAGGATCGCGGGAAATAGGCATTTCGTCCGGTTGTGCAATATTAACTTCCAACGTAGCATAATGCGATCTTATCAACGGCGCTAGACTCTTAAGGTTAGGCACGCGGGGATTATAAATGGGATAATGAACGAGAACCGAATGGGGAAGTTCGTCTCTTCATGGTCGGGAGGCGAGGAGTCGTACGTCTTTCACGCCCCGTGATCTTGGGAGGCTGAATTTCGATTGTGGAAAAAGATGAAGTTGGATCTACTCGCGTGGCAAGACAGGGTCGAATGTCGGAGCGCGCGTTCTCGGCTATGGAGTCTGATTAGATTGGAGAGACACCTTAGGTCAGGGACTAGGTAGGGCCATCTTAACTGTATCTACCCGGTTATAACTGGGTTTTAAAGCTAAGAATTACAGGATGGTCTGAAGGTCTTGATGCGGTGACCCCTCTAACATCTAAGGGGAAGAACCTCTCACGTCTTTTCAGTCCCCTTGGTGCGACGAGCTCGGGCTCTGGTTATGAATGTATGTGAATGTAATAACTCCGTACTCAAGGACGAGATAGGACGTGCCTCATGAACGAGAAATTATAAGATGCAGGTAGCAGTTCGACAATCAATACTTATGATCGGGACCGCATTCAGCAGCGAGATGGCATTACTAACACCTTCATACTCATCATTCACCACCTTTTCTAACTTGCTGTATACAGAGACCTTCGGGGTTCTCCTTCCCGGCCAGCGAGAAACATATCAGGAATTACACAATCAACTGTAATAATCATGCTGTTTTACCATCATTTAATATCTCTAGTCAATAAGACTACACCGTGGGATCAATCACATCAACTATATTTGGCGATGCTAACATGGCTCTGACTGACGCGCTCGAGGGAGAGTCTTTTCCAGTCACCCAGTTAGTTCATTCAGCCCTTTAATCAGCAGTAAACATCATAATAATCCGGCTCATGTAGCCGTAACGTGGGATCCTCATCATTATACACCAGTCAATTTGACTGCCCCGCGGGATAATATACAAACCTTAATATCAGACGCGGGATTTCTTCCTGATATGTTTGTCGCCGGGAAGCGAGGACTTCGGGGGATTCCAGCAGGAGCAATAGAGTCTCGGCTTGATCTTGGTCTGCAGATTAGCATGGGAAGCTATTAAATTACGCAGGTGGTAGCTACCGGGTACAGCGTTGTCGCTGGGGCTGTACCCCCCTTCGTAGAGAAGGGTAACCTAAAATCTACGTAAAAGTAAAATCAGAATCAACTTGCCTCTTATAAAATATGACTTATGAAAGAATCGAAAATTTCGATTTAGAATCTCGGGCTGTGATAATGTCAGACAAAGCTTGCCCCGAGCCTCTGTTGCGCCTAGTTGTTATGAATATATGTTTACTCTTTCCACTATATACCATGAACAGATAAATCAGGCCGAAGACCACCGATCGCGCCAGTTGTAAGCATTGTATGTATGTATGTATTCTGGAGAACCCAGCCGTTAATTTGCATTTTGAGTATTGTGTGTGTGTTTAATAAGTATAACCGTGTATTAATCGACCGTGATTTATCTAATCTGGATGACCGGCAGATCCAGTATACTATTGCATTTAAAAAAAAAAAAATACGTAATAAAAATAAATATTGCGTGTTGTTGCGCAATATTAGCGCTAAGTTCCTATTATGTACCGTCGGTTGTATTATGTGGATACCAAGTTATACTCATAGCGCCCTAGGCTGTATTTCGCAAGTGGTATTTATCTATCTGAATATTCCATCGTAATCGTGACCCCGCGCTCAGCCGTGGAATCGGTCCACAGGTGCTAATATGAGACCTCGGTAACCAGGCGGCTTCGTTCTAGGCGAAAATCTACGTAGACATATTTATGTTCGCGACGCCACTACCGGATGCGAGGAAGTGACGTATGCGCCGCCGTGAAAGGCGATTTTGTTAGTCTGTTCAATCGATCGCCGTTTTGAGTCCGGCTCATGTTGCGCGTTAATAATGTTAGGTTAGTTTCGCCTCGTATGAATACAATGGCATTTCTTCTGCTACGCTACCAAAAGTACCGGGTAACCGCGTCACATCGAGGAGTCCTAAATTACTATCACTAGACGATTACTGGCCAAATTATATGTTAGACTAAACGTAAACTTAATTCAATCACGTAAATAAATTTTAAACATAGCTTTGAGCTTGCAAAAGCAGATCTCAAATAATATATTAGACTTTTAATAAATGAACTTAAAGTAAAATCACTTTTAGAACTTTTCTTAAAGCCTCTCTTTTAAACTTTCGATTTAAACTTCTTCAAAAAAAAAGCTTCACCCCAAAAATACACACTCTACAATGGGGCAAACGTCACACAACCTCAACTTACTTTACGCAATTTATGACTAACACAATTACTAAACTAATCGTGTTCTATCTGAAAATATTCTGACTGAAACAGAACACTCCTCACACGAAGGTAGGTACATTGGCACTTTCATCGCTGGTCACCAATGCTCGCAGTGAATTGCCGGCTACCTGTCTGTTTTGTTCGTTCAATGGTTTTGCTTCTGTCAAAACAACAACTGTTTGCCGCGTGGCGTCACAGCTTTTTACGGACTTCCAGTTTATTTCAATTCATTCCAAAAGGTCCAAAGCATATCCTTGACTATTGTCACTCCATTTGTTTCTAAAATCTCGCGACAATATTGTAACGAGATAACGAATCTACTGAATACTGACAACAATAGTACAACGTCACACAAAGCAGGATCAGTCATCCGTAACCGCCAATTCTTGAATATTACGCACGCAACGCAGAGTCAATCATACGTGACCACATTCTCTCTCTCTCAAAGAATCTATGACGTTCCATAACATAGTAAAGGAAAAGTTTAGAATATTCTACAGGCCCCTCGCCAATTCTAGAACAAATCTGACCAAGGAATTTATCTATAAAAGGAGTCTCGCAGCGCGGGGTCAGTGCATTGAATTCGTGACGACAAGTGCAATATCTTATAAGCGTAAACCAACATGATCCGTGATTCGTAATATTATAACACGCGATATTAGTAAGCAAACGAGCGGAGTGTGATACCAGCAGAATAAAGGAGGAATACCAAAAGTGAGAAGTTTATATTTATTTATTTATTTCTATGTAGGCGAACATTGAACGGAATGTACCAGAGGTAATTAAAGTGTTAGAAAAAGCGATAATTAGTACCAATTAAGGAACCGTACAATAATAAGTGTGTGAAATATTCGGCAGACATTTAGCGACTATAAAATTTAGAACGGTACAATAATTTAACTCGTGTTCAGGTCTAACTTTGGTAATAAATTAAACTAAATTAATTTCCAGTGTGTTTATTTGCCTCCCGATGTCACGTCTCGTGGTAATGTCTTAAGATGATTTTATTTAATAAATTTTTCAGAAATATTCAAAATATTTTTAACGTGAAAAAAAAAAGTTTTTTTGTGTTGCACCTTGGGAGAAACTACACATGTCAAAAAAGTAACGGTAACGCAAAATATTTCCCTGAATGAAGCGGAAATTAAATATTCCGAACGTCTTCTGAGCAGCCCTACGTGCTCATCTCCGCTGACAAAATGTATGATGGATTCCCAGAGGGAGCATCTCATACGGAAAATAATTGGTAAGTCTACCTCCCAAATTTATATAAAGTATAATGTTAAAATTTAATTTTGTCGTATTTTCAATTATGTTTCTCTTCATTTCATTTTCATTCCGCTTTTTGTATTTATTTAAAATTATTCTTTCGGTCCTAGCAAGCTTATTTATAAAATTACGAGGAAATGTATATTAAAAGCATTGTTCAATATGAGGGTTTCTAATTTTTTTACTGAGTAAAGCTCCATTCCATTTTCTTATAAATACAAGCATTGTACCCTTTATTTAAGAATGGAATAACAGGAGGAAATACTAAAAATATTAGAAGTGTAATGATGGAGCTAGGAAAAAATGAAAAATCTTCAATCAAGGAGATACTAAAAAAATATTAAAAAATAATAATTCATACTGTATAGAATAAAATAAACAAATTATTGGACACGTGATTAAATGTAATAATGTAATAAAAACATAAATCATCATAAATCAACACAGAAGAGTTAAAATACATACAAATTTAAGGCGCTAATTCTATCCTAACGCGAAAAAATTAAGGTATTTGTATAATTTTTTTAGGGTACACAGCTCAAACAATAGAATAAAGCGAAAATGGAATGTGATATACTGATCAGTGATGTGAAAAAATTTACAAACAATATTCTATATGAGGAATATAATATAGAACATGAGAATCTTCCCGAAAAATATTAAAAATAAATTAAAATTACGTTAATTACGTCTGTACGAATCAGCGTCTCCTAGCGGGTACTACACAAACGTTTTTGAGAAACATTGTAATTTAAAATAATATCGCTTGCAACTGGAAAAATGATTATTTTAAATTTGTCTACAGGCAACAATAAGTTCAGGATGCGACCTCCGATGATCATCTAATTATCTAGGTAGTTTAAATAGTAAAATTAAAAAAAATAATTTCTTCTTCAATAACTTTATGGTTATATTACATTTTAATTTTAATAAAAAAAATGTTTAAAACCACTATTAGTTTATTAATTAGCATGTTTCGGGGTCAATGGTCAATTTATTGTCAATCGAATTATAATTCAAATTGTAAGTATAAACACAAATAAAAAGGAAGTTTTAAAGAAGGGGGTTGAATAACTAATTATAATAAGGTACTAATATGAAAACAAATTTGAAAGGCAACTATTTGCAAAAGGGATTTGGTTATTGATTCTTTTTAATTTGCTGTTCACATTTTTTTTATTTCTAATTTTGATTTTAATTTTTGTAAGAATCATTTTAACTACAAAATTTTTTTGGTGCTCTGCCTTTTTTCAATATTTTTCTCACCTGACCATGATGACCTGTCACAAAATATTAAAGCTTTAGTATAATTTCCATTCAAAATACAATTGACGTGCAACATTTTTTTGGCCCATATTCAGATTTATTTTGGAAAAAAATACAACAAATTGTGCGATTTTATTGCGGGACTCGGAGATGTAGAAATTTTCAGCTGAAGAATAATTTATCAGACAGATTGATGACATGTTGATGGCATATTATATTGTGAGGTATTTTTCCGTCGGAAAAATATTTACACGCGTTTTACACATTCGGAATAACTTCGAAAAAATCGTATATATTTTTCAAAAGATAAATACGAAAATCGTCGTAAGATTCGAAATACATTTTACCACACCTGGAATTTGAAAAGGTTAGATATTGATATTATTATTTTCTTATCTCTACACAATTTTCTTGTAGACAAGTTTTGCAAGCAAAACTTAATGTATGATCGTAGACACACTCACTATATATAATAAACAATAATATAATAAACACTCATATTAAAATAAGAATTTAATTTACTAGCTGTTCGTTCCCGGCGTTGCACGGGTTACGCATTATGTTAAATATAAGTTTTTGGGGCGGAATAAAGGTTCCATTGTTTTGCAAAGTCTCTAATAAAAACAATATTTCCAATTAATCTAGTCCGAGATGGATAGGATGTCCAGGGGTAGGGTCCATCATCAGGGTTGACGTGTCGAAGTGTGAGTTTGTGCCCAATTAGCCTAGGCTGTGGATTTTAATTGGTTCCATTTTTTACATGCCTAAATTCAGAATTTTATTAAAATTCATATAAATCCGATATTTTCGTTAACCCAATCCACGCAGTATTTATGGAAGAAGAAGCTCAAATAAGTTTTTTTTGCAATTATTTATATATTTAAGTATAGGATACCTTTCTATACATCTTTCAAGTTTCCCCGATATTGACGATGACCCTAACGTAGGCCGTTAATACGCATCTAAATAAATTAAAACCTGTTAACTACAATTGAGTACTTGTACACATGCAGTTGACAATACTATAAATAAAGTCTTTGTGCAATAATTTTGTATCAGTTAAAATATAAACAAGATATCATGTCTGACTAATAATGTTTTCATAATTATATCCTTAATATATATTTTTTTAAATGACAATGCACATGCGATCTTAATTTTTCAGGAAGATCATTTAAAAACAAAAGAGCCTTGTAAAAATCTTCTGTGTTTTAACTCAGTCTTGGCATTTATTGGCCGATACACAAGAGAAACAACCATTCAAGTATAACTTATATATTTGTATTGTATTTACTTAGTTCTTATGGAAATAAATTTGCTCGTAAAAAATTGCACAGAGTCTGAATAATGGAAAACTGGGTGACTTTCATAATTCTATTTTCACTGTTTAAAAGTTATGATGTATATAAAGGCATTTTTGAAACATAATTTTAATTATATTTATAATTAGTATTAATAATTCATGTGGACATGGTTTTTAAATGACTATTATGAAAAATATAATTGTATGTAAAAATTATTTATTTTCAACATTATTTACGGTTCATTCGAATACCCAGCAGCTCGGGACCAAACGTCGTATGAAAGCGCATTCATCCTGACCAATGAATCTCTTAACATTAAGTTTGTCGCTGTAAATTCGCCGGATGTACGGCGTTCTTGCCGTAATAGTTGCAGACACCGCAGAATTAGAGTGCGCAAACCCATTCGCAGTTACCGTAAATCCGGTCCTGTGTATTCATAAACTGTGTATTCATAAACATAAACATGCCACGGGCTTAATCGGCCCCGAATCGCTTTTCGGTACTCCGCCGGCCAGAAGATAGAGCTCAGCCGTGCGGTAATAAACGAGGAATATCGATATTTCTACATAAACCTCCGCTTTATTATTGCGAATTGATACAAACTGCCCCGCGCCGGCTATTTATCGGCGCGCCGACTGCGCCGGCAATGGTGACAGATGTCGGCTTAGAGGGGGCGATTAGTTAGCGAGGTTCGCTGTATGGCGATAAATAAAAGTGCACGGGTCGGCGGTATTTTTTTATTTTCTGCCGCGATTTGTCAAAAAGTACAGATGCATTTCTTGAAAATACGTACAAAAATGATTTTAATAATGAAATCATATCGGAAAACTTCGTGGCAACGTAAAATGTTTCCTCTGATTATTGGTGCCCTGATAACCATCTGTGGATAAAAAATTTAATGTGAAATAATAGGACTCAATGATATATTATGTGCGTTGGAATATATATGAAGAAAATATTACAATACTCTCACTGTAAGGGCTTTTATTATGTTTAATGTATTTACTGCCCAGCTTCCTCAGAGATTTGGATACATAACGCATTTAATTTCATATTCCCTATATATTTATTTGAAAACCGCTGAAAATTTTGATGGTCACAAGAAAGGAAAAAGGCGAATAGTCATCAAAAGTTATTTATTCAAATGGATTTAAAATACTCATTTTTGCTATATTTTTTTTTCTAGATTCCAACATACATTTATTCAAATTATTCAGGTTGAAAAATATGCAACAAAAAATTCGGCATCGTATTTTTTTTTAGATTGATTAAATATTTAAAAGCTTTATATATTACTACAGAAATGACATTGCAAGCTAAAAGTAGTGGCGTTAACATATAAATTACAAATAAAATAAGTTGTGCTGAATTCAAGTCACTTTTGACTCACTTATTTATAAAAAATGCTCAAATTAGTAACTACAAACGTTCAATATGCTCATTTTGGTTTGCTATTTCACCATGAGTAGACTTACGCCAGACTAACGCTTCCAAACTGTACAAATTTATTTCGAAATTCGTGGTATAGTTATCTTATTTAAACATTAATAGCATTACCATGGCCATTACAATGATTCTTTTTTTTGTTTCATTTTAAGGTACTATACCTTTAAAACACACCCTTTACGTCGTCATATTATAGTATCGAATATTCACAAATTTTAAATGGTGTTGCGATAATCGAATCCCTATTGGCCCGAATTCAGAGTCAATACTTTGACGATTCAAAAGTTAAGTTACGCATCTATTTATCTTCATCTTGATACATGACCTAGAAAATGGAGCAGCTCATCTCACTAGGAAGAACCTGTGCCGAGATGAGCAGCTGACAATATAGTGAAAACAAAATAATAAAGATATAAAACAAAATACTACATTACTATAAGATTAATCAATTAATTGAGGATAAAGATATAAAATGTGGATAGTAAAAACTGTATATATTGCATAATACAAAAGCAATAGTAAAAATAAAATAATAAATGTAAAGAATCATTTGTATGGATAGCAACAACATATAAATATAATAGCACAGATAAAAAGTAGATATAGTTAAAAAATATATATACAAAAATTTAATGAATGTTTAAAAAATAGTGATAAAAAAATACAGTTTGATGAGCAATAAATTATGACCTGTTTTCGGCAGTTGGGTATTTGTGATAATGCAGGTGACAATAATGTCTTCACGAATAGTGTTGTGTAGAAAAGCGTTTCCCAACCTTTTTTAGCTCGCGTACCACTTGGTAGTACATCACGCTTAATTGTACCACTTCGTAAAAATAATTGTATTTCGAGAAATTTGTTATTCTATTTGCATTATAAATTTTATAGGGTGATTATATTTACCAGAACTCAATTTACTTAAGTTTAAAAAAAAATACCATAGGTTTTATTTTTCTGATAAAAATGAGATATTCGAACTTTACATATCACAATGTTTTTTTTAAAATAAAAGGTGCCGAAGCTCTTGTCTAAACTCAAAACCAGGTCATTTAAATAATATTTTTTTAACTAATTTTATTTTTAAAAAATTAATTGAATTGCGTATTTTTTAGTATAAAATAAAGGGGTATCTAAACCTTTAAATCATCTAAGTATTGACTGAATCCGGGCCATACGGCCCGGATTCAGTCAATACTTAGATGATGCCACTTTGTCTATCCAGTCAATACTTAGATGATGCCACTTTGTCTATCCAGTCAATACTAAGATGATGCCACTTTGTCTATCCAGTCAATACTAAGATGATGCCACTTTGTCTATCCAGTCAATACTAAGATGATGCCACTTTGTCTATCCCGCCTGTCATGCTAGCATTCATGAAATAGAGATACAATTTTTTAAGATCATCTAATACTTACTAATCGTTGCCGTTATTCAACTAATTCAACTTCTGAAATATAATAATATATTCCATATCAACTTTTAAAATGTGTATACATTTATTTACCCCCATTTTGAATACGAGTTATGAAAATGCATTATTTTGTCATGATATCCTATATTCGCAAAGAACTGCACGTAATCGAAGGTTTCCGAACATTCTAGACATTTTGAAATAGTCTAGAAGCCGGTACAATACAAGTGAAGATTCGAGTAAAAATTTTTCGTACACGGAATGTCTCGTGACTAGTAGAAAAAACCTTAAGAGGTTGCCTTATTAAATTTTGATTAAAAAAATAATTTTACTTTTAAGGTGAAACCTTAATAGTTAAGAATATGAAGGTCATCAAAAAATGCATTTTTTTCATCTTCTGTAAAAGGTTGGAGTTTCGTAAAAGTACTTACCTTTTATTTAATATATTTTTAAATAAAAATAAATTTAAATTTATAAAATAATTTATAAATAAAAATAAATTAAAATTTTAAATAAATAAAATATAATATATTTTATTTAAAATTTTATTTAAAATCCGTTAGCTTTAATACAAGTCAAATAAAATGACTGTGCAGAAACTAGTTTTGCAAGATTTTAATATTTTTATTTGACTTGTAACAAACCTTATGAATGAAGTTTTCAAAAATACGTACCAATGTTTGCCGTAACAATGTTAAGAAACGAATTCCGTGTGTGCCGTAATTACATAGAAATTTTGCAAAATATACATTAAAATTTGCATTTTAATGTATATGTTGATGCCTTATGGAGGATTAATTCCTTAAATAATAATATCCAATTTTGTAATAATAGCAAGTTAATAGTTTGAAGATTGTCTTGCAAAATTAATAATATTTTTTAAATATTTTATTTATAACACAAAAACTCACTGGACACGAATTAAATTGGAACACTGTTTTTAAATTGTAGTTAGGTAATTTTCCGCACACTTATTATTACACTGTTTCTAAAAATGCACCATTTCACGCGGTTTGTATTGCTTTCTAGATAATTCCGTTCAATATTTTCGCACGCCTGGACTATTACTGTGGCTGGAATATACGCACTAATCACATTGCGTTCTCACTTCGTTGCTAATATCACGCCCGTTAAAGGTCACGGAAGGTGATCCCCTTGTATTTATAGATGAATAAATGTCGTTCTCGATCTTTAGAGATTGAAAGATGACTACCTTGTTGTTTTGAGAGACTTGTGGAGCGTTGTAGAGATTACGAGAAATATCATCATAGAACCAATTATGGATTTCATGCTCCCATGTCACGGTTATGTCGTCTTATAAATTCAAGACAGGATCTGGACTTTTTTGGTGTAAGTCTGTCCAGAATTAAACAATCTCTGATTAGATAGTCCAGACCTTGTCTCCATCTTGTTAATAATTTTCATTTGTCCTTGCTTTTGTATTTAAATTGCTATAATTTTTATTCTGCTGTATTATATATTGTTCTTTTTATGTATTATATTTTATTGGACTATGTCCGTTAATATCAATAAATAAATAAAAAATAAAAAATTTAATTAAAAATAAAATAAATTTCGAAAAATCTTTAAGCGCGCAACTTCTTTTGGTTCATCATCACGTTACAATATAATATAATATTATAAAATTAAATGTGACAGTTGTATAAATATTTTTGTAGAATCGGTACTTTACCCAGAATAACAATAAAATTGGTAATTTGAAATCCAAAGTTAAACTAAACTTGCAGAGAAGTTCATATTACAAGACCCATCCGAACAGAGCATCCCTTCGCAAAAACGATTGCAGCGCTGAGCCAAGGGAAAATTTTAATACAATATTCCATTAGTTAAGAGCACAAATTGACCACACTCCTCCGAGTGAGCGCGCCCGAGACGTGTGGGGTCACGCCCCGCGAGCAGGAGAGGACTTGGGAGAGGGCCGAGCAATTAGGCAAATGAAAATGGAATGGATTTTACATAAATCACTCCGAAGCGTCGTTTTTCAAAGGTACTTAAAATAATTTGATTTAAATTTCATTGCAAAGTAGAACCGGATCAGTTTATATGCGACCTCAAAATCAGTTCGCCGTATTTGAGATGCAATTTTAAAATGCTTACCATAACCATTGACAACTAACTAACTAACCATCACGCCGTTTCCCCGCAAGGGTAGGCAGAGGAACGAACGCCACACTCTTCTATCCTGGCACACACTTTTGCTTCGGCCACATTCATACATCTTGTCATACAAGTTCTACGATTTTTGCGACTTTTAACGGGGCTATCCTCAAACACTTGTTGTATCTGATCGTGCCAGGTCCTTCGCGGACGCCCTCTATTCCTGTTTGGCCTTCAAGACTCGCCTCATATATTTTCTTAACCATCCTTTCCTCGTTCATACGTTCCACATGACCAAACCATCTCAGCACTCCTTTCTTTATTCTATCTACCACACTATAGCCAGCATTGCATTCACGTCTAATTTTTCATTCCTCACTATATCGACCAAAGATTTTCTACACAAGCGTCTTAGTGACCGCATTTCTACCGCATTTAGTCTACATTCATTCCTCTTTTGCCAATTCCAGGCTTCACTTCCACATATTAGGGTTGGCACTAGAACGCCATTATGTACCGCTAGTCTTGCTTCCTTTGACAGATTCTTATTGACCAGGATCAGGTTTCAAAAACCGCTGTCTATGAATAAACTTCTGAGATGAATTTCATCTTCATAGAAAAAGACGAATAATTACAGACCTAATGACACTTTACATAATACTCAACAATAAATTGAATATGCCATCACTACTCTCACTAATATACATAAACACACCTGTCCTCTCCCTGAGATCACATTCTCTATTTCATGCAAATATCTACAATACCAACATAAGGCACTTCTCTCCCTTACCTAGAATTCTAAACTACTACAACGAAATCTCATCATACATCACCAACACAGATATTTTCTCTATGACGCAAGTCCAGTTTAAAGATGTAATCCACCTCATATTTAGTAAGCATTCATTCAAGCGTGTAATATGTGCTCTCCATAAACTAAACGTAGCCGCGAAGTTTTGACACAAATACACGGGATCTGGCTTCGTTGACCTAGGAACAAAGCATACCTGTGTCGAGAGGTAATCTTATAAATAAATACCACAATATTGTTAATTGGCTATATTGAAACTCATTCTAAAACATAATTTGTTATAATAACATTATTTATTTAGTTTGTAACATATTTTTAAATATTTCAAATTGTACAATTAATTATGTCTTACACATATTAAACGAAAAAGCTCATTTAACCTCAACTTATTTGTAATCTACATCTCATACCACTTCATTTTATTTCTTCAATATCACCGACTTACATTAAGTAAACGGTTTAGAAATATTATTGATGGCTTTGGCGTTATCTTTGGTAGAAGAGATTATTAATGAGATCAGTGAAAAACATAAACCATGTTATCTCTACATATATAAAATATGTTTTATAATTTTACTACTCGAGTTTCGAGATTTCAAAATCACCCATCGATCGACAAGTGAACTAAATTCAAATATACAAAAAATTACATCGATTATTAGGTAATGGATTAGTAGGTGTAATTAATCCCACTTAGGGATAATACCTACCTCGAAAAATATTGGCCAATTTTTTAAAACTTTTGCAAAAATCTAATTTGTAATATTATTTATGATAAAATTAACGATTTTTTTTGATAGTTTATCTATGTATTAAATCCTATATTTTTTAAATAAAATTAAAATTAATTTCACATAAAGACTTGGCAGATACTTAGTAGTGCGACATATTAAAAAAATTCAAATTATTTACAGCCTGCTCTCATGTGCATAACAAAAAAAATTGGTATGCTACATCATAGGCAACATCATTTAGACAGAAAAAATCAAGATGAATGAAAATATTTTTTCGAATATTTAGAAGAATGTTAAAATATTTTCCAATAGTATAATTGAGACTAGTATATTTAGTATAATAAAGATTTCTGTAAAATTATAATAATTATTAATGAACATGAAAAATGACCAAAAATTTTTTCAAGATGATTTCCAGATTCGCTACATCGAACAGATGAGATTGTTCTCTCTTGCGCAAAGCCGGCACCTGTAAGCCACTTGACACCTCTCTTCGGTTCTGCTATTGGCTGGACCCTTTTCTGCAATGTACAATGATGAAATTCCTCACTGCTGTAAGTCAACTTGACCGTTAAAACTTTTTTCAAACAATGACCAACGAATTTGAGCCCCTTTCAGAAATGGAGGTACTCAAAGCGTGAAATTCTGTAAATTGTTATGTAGAAATTAGTACTACGTCCTTCCACTCCCTGAAACTCAAGTTTGATAATGATAATATATAGATTGAAGAATGTCAAAAAAAAAAGATTTTTACACATATCCACTAACGTAGAATAGGGAGAAAAAGTACCTAAGGGAGAAAATGGCGAATAGGTATTTATAGGAACTGTCCGATCTTCATTAATTTATTGTACACATACATCGTGGTCTTAAGATGAATATAAAGAAAACAAAAATTTTGAGTCCAGAGAACAAAGTCATCACTATCAATGATAATAATATTGAAATAGTAGATGAGTATATATACCTAGGACACAAGATAAAAATGAACAAAGAGAACCAAACAGCAGAATTGCTAAGACGAATAGGAATGAGCTGGGCTGCTTTTGGCAAACTCAAACATATATTCGAGAACAAAGAGATCCCAATTAGCCTAAAAAGAAAAGCCTTTGAATCATGTATACTGCCAGTGATGACGTATGGATTGGAGACTATGGCCCTTAGAAAAGTTCAAATGCACGCAACGATCCATGGAGAGATCCATGCTTGGAGTAAGCCTAAGAGATAGAATTAGAAACGACGAAATTAGGCGCAGAACTAGAGTAGTGGATATCATGGATCGTGTAGGGAAGCTAAAATGGCAATGGGAAGGACACGTTGCAAGACAGGATACTACGAGATGGCCTCCCAGAGTTCTGAAATGGAGACCTTGGGAAAATAAAAGAGGCTTCGGAAGACCCCAAAAGAGATGGGCCGATGATATTGTCGCTGTGGGGGGAAAGAAATGGCTACAATTAGCCAAAAACAGGGAAGAATGGAAAAATAAGGAAGAGGCCTATATCCAGCAGTGAAAAGACGAAGGCTGATGAGGAAGAAGAAGAGAAGATACATCATAAAATAAAATAAAAATTCGCCATCTCGCGTCTCACTTCACTTTTGTCATACTTAAAACATCAATAATAATTCAATTGACTAAATATGTTAAGTTCGGTAGTAGGTGAATTTAAACTAGCCCAGGAGCAGTTAAAATTAAGTAAATGTTTGTAATTTAATTTAAAATAAATTAAAATAAAAAAAATACAACAAATACAGAAAAACAGGATCTTAAAAGGCTATACACAAAAACCATACACATATACGCGACACTTTGCTGTACCACTTCAATAATTTGTATATTTACCATTTAAAAGACGACACATAACATGGCTATGTATCTTCAACTGCACTGTATACCTGGCAACTTAAATGATGAACGCCAAACTCTGAGGTCAGCCTCTACTACGGCTGCATAGAACCAATCAGCCAATGTCAGAAGACTATGTTTAGTGAACTGGCATTTGCGGTAGCCGGCCTAAAAGCGTGGAACCTAACCTAACCTAACCTAACCTAATCTAACTTCCGTAGGTTAGAGATACAGAGCAGTGCATATAAAATTTTATTATAAAAAAGACTGATGACGTTCATTTACAAAATAATCGTATGTATCAATTCACAAACAATTTTAAATTCTTGTAACTAAACAGTTGCAGGATAAAGTGCCATTGAAGGGTTTCTTTTATGAAAATGGCTGTATATAAATTATCCATTATTATTGTGATGATATTTTAACCGGTTGTAAAATAATCGTTATTTGTGATTTGCTTCTGATTTTTCTCAATTCGTCGGGCAACTATCGGTACTAGATTATCTTAATAACCAATCAGATACAAATCAAAAAAAATAGTAACATGAGTAGCCGGTTAAAAAAATGGTTTAACCATTACTAGAATAAAGGTTACTTCGGTTTGTTTTTGCTGGATCTTATCCGTTCAGCGCACCGTACGCTCGAAGTTTGGATCTGGCATTTGCGTCACAGCCCCTCCTCTTCCCCATTTCTCTCATCTTACCTTGTCCACACAACCATTATCTACCTGTCGTTAATTGTTGTCTTGTCGAATTGATTATCGAAGTAACCTTTCGAAAGAATTGTCGTGCCTTTCGCAGGTTGCTTGGTAATTGATCAGATTGCAAGATCTGTGAACCGTTGCGGTGATTTTGTTGACGATTTCGTCGACCATCGCAATCAAATTGACCTGGAGGATTAACTCTCTCTTAGTGAAGGTAAGTGACTATTTTATTTGTCTTCATTTATCCCTAAAATACAGTCCATTTGTTCGGTATACCCGTCCATACCCCAATTCACACTTTTTCATTCCCGGCGATTCGCGTCGGGAACACTTTCATTGAGACTTAAACTGTAAATTACTGAAAACAAAATGTTTACAATACACGTATGTATTGTAGTACATATTTTACAGCCATGCGACTACAAATAAGTACTCCATCCAGCACAGTGAACGAGGCCAAACTACTAGCGAAATGGTAGAATATAATTATATCTTATATATTATTATTTTATTATGTCCAAACGATACTTTGCTACTTTCAGCTGTAAGATACAGGAAAACTAGTGTATAATATTGAAAAACCGTTCCCTGTCAGCTTAAAACTTTCAACTACAGCAGCTTCATCAGTTGGATTATAAAGTAAATGAAAAGAATTAAAATGAAAGTAAAAAACTGAAAACAAAACATAAACTAAGAATTCTAAAGCACTATGTATAATATTTTCAATATTAAAAACAATATTATTTAACGAGTTGTAATCCCATGAAGTCAAAAATTTAATTTAACTTCCATGTTTCCACTGTCAAACTAAAAAGGTTTCTTGTAATTTCGGTTCATTTTCAGTATCTTTCATTATATTAATATATTTTATGCAGTCAGATTTATATAACCGAAAATAACTTTTTTATTTTTTATAAGGATTATTAACCAACATCATTCCATTTTTTAAGCTAAGCGGGATTGTTTTTAATAATTCAAAACAAAGTCATTTTACGAAATAACATTTTATTTTCGCTTCAAAAAGATAGAATGCATTGTAAAAAAATGTTAAATCTAACACAGGACACTTTTACCTTAACACAAGGTTATCCTAGTGAGGGGGCACTATTATTATTAATAAATACAAAATTTAAATTCAAAAATCAATGATGAATTTATTGGTTCCCTTTAAACACAAAAAATGTATATTAAAAAATGTACATACAAACCTTTTTTTGATTCATATTTTCATATTTGTGAGCGTAATGTATGTATGAAAATGTAAGTGTATGAAAAATTATGAAAACAGTTTTTATTCATTGATACGGCAGTTACTTTGTGGTAAAGATTAACTGTCTAACTTTAAGTCTATCACGTAAAAGTCAATTATATATTTATTTCATTATATTTATCTATTTTGTGTTTATATTTATAATTAATATATTTTATCTAGTTTAAGTCTATCACCTTTAAATAGTAGCTTTTAAAAAAAATTATAATCATATAATTGAAACAAATTAATTTTGATAAATTTTGCCAGAAGACTAAAACTTTTTCACTCGGTACCATTTATGTGATTAATAAAAAAAAAGTTATGACTCAGAATGAAGGCAGACTGAATGCATTAGAAGTGCGAAAAATCTGTGCACGATAGAATGGAGAATGAACGAATTAAAATTTAACATAATGCGATGTGGCGTAATAGATAGAATAAGGAAAGGATTGCTGAGATGTAGAACCGAAGAGAGCATGGTAAAGAAAATTTCTGAGACAAATGTTGAATACAGCAGAAACAAAGGACGTCTGTGGAATACCTAGAATGACCAGATATTAGCGGATGGCCCTGTTAGAAACTTTAACAATCGAAGAGCATGATTAAAAAGATGTGAGGAGTATAAAAGTCATAAAGTATAAAAGACAAGAATATCCAAAAAATAAAACAATGTTTAGAATGCAGTCACTGAAGATTACTAATACAAAATATACTGAATTCTTATACGTACTATCCCTTTCAAAATCATGTTTCCTATAAATTTATATTCCCATAAAATCTTGAATTCAGTACATTATAAATTAGTAATCCTCGATGACTTTATTTTATATCCCACATGTATGATAGAGGATGAGGCAAAAGTAGTATGCTAGAACAGAAGAGTGCGGCTTTCTATCAAATGTTCCTATCATGGATGGTCAGGTTCGGTGAGGTTAGGTTTAGTTTAGTTCCCTAATACTTTACTCTCACTCTTCATATTCCCAATATCGATCTAAGATACCCCTTCTAGGCCACACCCCACTACTCGGATAGCTCTGCAAAATTTTATTTAAGTTAGTTAACACCCGCATCTCTCGAAACTACATTAGTGACAAAAGGATATCAAAATAATAATTTCCATTTTCATTAGTATGCTAGCTGATCAGGAAAAAAATATTAACCATGTCATCGACAGTCCAGATTCGCTGGCCATGATAAATTTTCACTTTCCATTAAGGCAACTCGACTTAAATCTTCATTCTACATGCATAGTCGAGCTTGTATTTGTAGAATTCATTCCACTTTGCCTAGGTTTCATTAGGAAGCTCTTGTGAGCTTGTTTATATATTCAACTGCGCCGATAGGATTACACACAGCACGTTGGTTAAATATCTAGTGGTATTCATTTTTGCACTTTTCACGAATGAACAATTTCAAATTATTCTTTGATTGTATTTTAGAACTTTGACGTTTTAAATATCTAATTAATGTATCTTAATTTTTCTTAGGTTGTATAAAATTTTCGAGTATTATTGTTATTATCGCGTATTTACTTATTAAAAATTATCATTGTCCTGAAAATTATCATAATTTTCCGGGAAAAAAGTATTAAAAAAAATTTTCTTCGAAAAAAATGGAATTTCGATAACAGAGCCAGTTTGGTATATACCGAAAGGGTCCCAAATGCAAATCCCAATACTTAAATATTTATTCTTCATAGTTTTTAGTCCTTTGCACATTTTCTTCAGTTTTAATTTCACGACATTACGTGTTCTGTAATTAAAGGAATGTCTTTAATTATTAATTAATATTTTTGCGTTACATGCCATCCGATTCACTTTACCTACTGACTTCAGCTAGAGTTTGACCAACGTAAATTGGCGTGCGGTGACATTGGAACTAAAACCCGCCCTGCCCGCCCTCGGCGGTAACCCCTCGCGGCCTCGCCCCGTCATTCATTTCAATCTTGTATTTGCGCGTGAGCTGTGACATCTTGATTTCCAATATACACTGAATTATTATGTCAAAAACATCCAAAACAGTTCGGAGTGGTGCAAGAACAATTGCCAATGAAGTATCAAAGTTTTGCGAAGCTGAAAAAGCAAATAATGGACCAATATTATCGTTTGACAGGACTCTAGACAGAGCGGCCGCCATTGGTTTGTTTTTTTAGTGTTGCCCGACCAAATTTCTATTAAAGGTTCCGACTCCGGTTACCGGACACTCTGTATATTATGAATTACGTAATAAATTTACATCCTGGCAACTTCTGTTTCGCGACAGGGACGCCCTCCCTCGCACGCCAATTTATACTGGTCGCACTCTAGTACGGCAGCTTCAAATGCCGACTCTGATCTTGCATATTCGCGCTTTTTATCATTAAGTATTTAACCATTGTAACTTTTTTAAATGAATTCAGCGAAAAAATTAAAAAGTATTTAGTAATAAATACTTATCGTTCTGATTGCATATATTCTGTCATACCATTACTCAACACGATTGGGTAAATTGTTTTTCCCTCACCATTTGAACTAGCGGACCAATATATTTTTTTCAAGGACAGTTGCTTGAAGAATTAACATTTTTGCAAGCCTAACCACCGAGTGAGAGTAAGATTTGTGTTGCGTTTAATATTTGTTTTTTTTTTTTTGAGAAATTTGACGTGTGAATAAATATTAAATATATCACCAAAACTTCCCTGAGAATGGCCATAAATCAGAAATCCCTGGGAATCGTTTGTATCGCGGATGTGTTCCATATTCTCGCAAATATTCGGAATGTTCATCATCTTACATTTCGGATTTCGACTCGTATAAAAGTTCAGGCGTGACTTGTTCCCGAGGATATAAATCAACTGGACATATTACAACATTCGGAAAGATCTTCCGACCGGTCCCCCCCCCTGACACGCGAAAGTTTTTGTTAGTTCATAAACATTTTATTATCTTTACATAAAAACTTTTATCAACCATAAAAAATAAGAGAAACATAATGCTCATTCTACGGCTATAAATATCAAACGGATAATACTATTTTCATACATTATTTTTCCAGTTATCTATCAAAAACTTTACGGATTTTTTTTTCAAATGTGAACATTCAATATCATGCTGAAATATTTTTTTTATAAATTATTTATTATATCCAGTGCTTCGAGAAACTTTTATACATGGTATTATTATTTCCAAACGAATAGGTTTTCGTGAATTATTAATAAACAAAAGAATAAAAATATAATCTAAAAAGTAATACTTGAAAAAAACAGTTTTTTTAATTTTATTTTCGTGTTAAATAAAAATAAATTGATTGATTAGCTTGTTGGTCTTGTGGTTAGGACTCGTGATCCAAAGATCGCGGTTTCGAACCTCACTCCAGACCAGCAAGTTAGTCCTATTTTATAGCACATTGTTTAGCTTATTTTTAAAATAGTAAGAATGTGACACGTATTCCGTGTTCGCATCTCTTTTTTTTTTAATAAAAAAATAAAATAAAATAATAAATTACTATGTTCGTAACATATTTTATTTAAATAGTGGATTCTCCACAAAGCTTTTGGCTTATTCTGGAGAGCCTATTAATCATCAAAATTTTAGTAAATTTTACGCCACGGATATAATTTAAAAATATGTTTAAAATAAATAACAAATATAAATAATATGAATTCCATATGAAGATCCATATTACAAAAGTATAACGAAGTCCACATGGGAAATCTCGCTGTTCATAAAGACAAAATTACTACACTACAGTTTTATATTAGGCTAGGTGATCCCTGCAATGCTTTGCTATTGCTAGATTTGAATATCAATATATATTTATATTTCTATACTGATATATGAAGAGGGAATTTTTTTCTTTGTATGTATGAGGTGGTTTCCAAAACTACTCATCCGATTTCAAAAATTCTGTCACCAATATTTAGAATGCACTTTCAGTGTGAACATAATTTATATATTATTCAGTTAAAATAAAAGGCCTTTTTGTGAGGACCTATTTATAAACAAAGTTGACGAAGAAATGGTCGAGCGATGCGTTTTTCACGAACGCTGCCTTAACGGTAAGAGGTATTTAAATCTTTTCTATAGGGAATTTTTAGAATTCAAAAAGTTATTTTAAAAAAATCAGCGATATTATTTAGCTATATGCTTAGGTTAATACACAAATTAATACAAGGTTTATACACAAGCTGCGTGGGCGCAGCTAGTAAAAATAAAACATTTAGTAGTTTTTTAGTCAATAGTAGATACACATAATACGAACATTTTCTTTCATAATATAAAAAACAGATATATTTCCGCTTTAAAATGTAAAATGTAATGATAAATGTTACATTCGTTACATGAATAGCTAAAAATATTGGTACGTGGCATTTAAACATTTCATATTTATTGTATTTTTTCTGTCTTTATTTGCGAAGTTAATTGAAAAAAAAATGTTGAACCACTTAAAAAGACACGCGCAGAAAAATCTTCATTCGCTTTGGTAGAAGTCGAATAAAATGATTAAAATATTGCAGATATTTGAACCAGTAACATTTCGCTTGGTTTTATTTGACTTGTATCAAATATTTAATATTCGATATAATTACTTCAACGAAAGTGGAGCATTTTACAGAAGATAAATCAGAAATATTGAAGAATAAAATGCATACTTTAAAGTAGCCTATCTCCATAACAATTAACATAGTAAAAACATGTGTAAAAAATTTGAGACTAGCTTTGTTACACCCTGTACATATATAAAATTATTTAACTCATATATTTCTTACATAGTAAACGACTTTAAGGAAATGAATTCTCACTGAATGGATTCTTAATGCAGTAATTATTTCTGTAGTTATTACAATCCAAGCACTTTTATATTTTTAAAATTCGATTAATTTATTTTATCCTCCATAGTAAATATAATACAACTAGGGTACTTCGCGAAGACAAAATAAAGAACTCAAAAAATCGTAAATCAGGACCAACAAGACACATTGTGTATTGCCACTGAAATAGGCACTCGAGAAGATATACTGAGTGGCAAGAACTAACCTAAAAGTAAAGGTTTACTTGGTACCGTAGTTATCCTCGGAGGCCACAACAAATAATAGTCTGGCGAGAAAATATATTGTCATATTCTGGACAGAGTTTTTTGTGTCCGTCTTCCGTTTAACGCCGAAATTGCGGAAACCATTATATTGCTACCATATTTTTTACGATACCCGAACATAACTAGAAAAAAAAAATTTCCTTGCTTACTAACTGTTCTTACTAACCATTTTCTGACTACATATTTTAAATATTATGAATTGATAAACCAACTTATTACAATATTTTACTAAATAAATTATTACTATTTTATTCCACTGGATTTCTAAAAAGAGAATATTTACGATAGATTATTTGCGGTAAATTTACACATTAAATGTGTAAACATGAAACACAAAAAAAATGTTTACACAGGAATTGGTTATTTACAAAATTAAATTGGCGGCCCTCGTAGCATAGTCGGCATGACGCTGGCTTCTTAAAACGAGTGTTTTGAAGTCGATTCCCGGTGAGGTCACAATAAAATCACGTGGTTTATTAAAGCATAACTGTTTTTTTTAATGGGCCAGTATAGACGTACCACTATAACTAGGCGTGCGAGAGAGGGCTTTCCTATCGCGTAACAGAAGTTGTCAGGGTGTAAATTTATTACACAATACATAATGTACAGAATGTCCGGTGACCGGTGTCGTATTAAATACAGAAATTTGGTCGGACAGCACTAAAGAAACCATGCAGTAATGGCGGCCGTTCTATCTGTCAAACTGTCAGACGGTAATATCGGTCCATTATTCGCTTTTTCAGCTTCTCAAAACTCTAATACTTCATCGGCAATTGTTCTTGCACCATCCCGGACTGTTTAGGATGTTTTGGACATAATAATTCAGTTTATAATCAAGATGTCACAGCTCGCGCTCAAAGACGAGAATGAACTGAATGTAAAGCCGAGAGGTTACCGCCGGGTGCGGGTGGGGCGGATTTTAGTTCAAAATTCGCCGCACGCCAAGTTACGTTGGGCAAGCAATAATTGGATGATATTTAAAACTACGTATTATTAGCCAATTCTGAAAAAAGTTATGTGTAAGACTTAAACATATGTATGTTTCACTGGTTTTATTAGGATATTTGTTTATAAGGCTACTTACTATATGGGTTTTATTAGGGGATGCAATTAAGGCGGGATATTAACTAAAAATGCACATTTTAGCATTTTTGTTCGAAAATGTGGGTTTTTATTAATCAATTATATCAACATGTGTATAGCGACTACAATTTTTAAAACAATATCTTTGAAAAAATCTTTTCTCATGTAAAAAGTAATAAATGGAATTATTTACAATAATTAAGACAATATAAGCATTAATCGACAAGCCACGGGCAAAAAATTCGTTTTCAGGTCTAAGAAAAAAAATCACAAAACAGACTCTGAATATTTATATGTACGTAGAATATGTTTTCTTACAAGTACAATGCTAGCATAATGAAGATAAAATTGGACTTAAATAATTTAGAAATATTCAATATTGCAAAATAATACATTTTTAAATGTACAACAAATTTTTACGTTTTTTGTGGTTTTTGAAATGCTTTTTAATCATATCAAGAGATGATTTTAAACAATAAATTTTATTTATGCATATCCTTTAAATCTTCAGCTACTATTGAAATGTTATATTTTTTGATACAAGTACTGCCTCTTGTCGTGGATAGGGAGGAATGAATGAAAACCGGAAATCAATTAACTATTCAACGTGCAAAGTTACTTTAAATTTAATAAACTTAACGCTATTCTTAAAATTACACTATAATGCAATATATCAGTCGTAAATTAATACTTTATTATCGCTGGGTAATCCGTATTTAACATTCACTAAAATATTCCATCCAATTCTCGCACTTATTATTTATCGCTTATTTTCAAAGTCAGTCAGGTACTACGGTCGATTATTTCGCTCTATATATGTCGCTTCGCAATTCACGAGTGGCCAAGGCGTCGTCTTGCGACTCGCGCGTACTTCGCACTGACTCGAACTGTCAAACACGACAATCGCGTGGCGGCTTAGATTTAGGAGAAGATTCTCGTTGCTTTTCTGTTGTACCAGGCGTTTCTAGACATTTGTAGATGTTTCCCGAGCGTTTGTAGATCACCCTAGATTGTTATAGGCCGTTCTCAATTCTTCGATAGTATTGTTCCAAGTGACATATTACCAAGGGTTCGGACAGTGCGTGAGTTCTTTTTAGCATCTTGTTACAATACGTTAATTACTGTTTAATAATAAAAATTCCAAAGTTTGTAATATGTCCGAAAACGACGCATTTTAAAATCAATCTGTTTTATTGTATTCTCATCGAATAAGTTTTAATTATGTCATCCTTGTACCACAGAGACAGTGTAACAGTTTTGAGTGGTCGCCTGGCCGCGCCGCTTAAACTCACCCAAGTGTCAGCGGCTGTGTAGTGAGGATGATCGCTTTAGCATTAAAATAAAATATATAATTCAGTACACTTTAAATAAGTAATCCTCGGTGACTGCATTCAAGGCATTTTTTTAAATTTTTAGGATATTGCTGCCTTCGCTTTTCACCCCACATTCGCTGTATACAACTATTATTTGCGTTAATAAAGTAAATAATTGTTTTAATTTATTATACTTGTAAAAATATTTTTTATCCATTATACCTACAAGTAAAAGCGTTAATGTGTTTTTTAATATAATAGGTTAATACAAAGATTTTTTTAAATATTGTTTGATTAACTTCTTCAAAATTAACAAAATACTTTTTGTTGACATTATTAATGTAATTAACAAAAATTAACTTTGTTTTCACCACTTTTGTATTGAAAAATATCAACATGTTTTAGAGCCCATGGTTCCTTCGTTAGGATACAAAAGTATATTTTTGTATCCTAATAACTGACGAAGGGGCCACGGGCTCTGAAACATGTTGATATTCTTCAATACAAAAGTGGTGAAAACAACGTAAATTTTTCTTAATTATATTGTTTTATTAATTTACTAATTACAGTAAACAATATTTAATTATAATTCAATATAAATTAGGTTTTAAACTTTTTTTCAAATTTCTGGGACCAAAAGCGTTTTTTTATAAAAAATATTTTAAAAATTGAATTAAATAATGTCGCTTCAAAATATCAAAGAGTTGTTATGTAGTCTTTTTATTGAGAGAACGAGATGCTTTAACGAGCTGCAAGTTGTGTGCTATATATTGCTTCAGTGTAGGACCGAATTTATAAAGCAAAAATGATTTTGTTTTAATGTTTCAAAGATCTGCATCACCTCTGACCAGCGAGCCATAAATCTGATATCGCGGCGGGACGTTTAAGTGAGAAATCACTTAATATGGAATTATGCAACGCCAAAAGCAAAAAGAAATATGCCCTAATAATAAATCTCTTATTTTCCATACAAAGAACATAAATAGAGGCAGATAAAGGGGAGAGAGGCCGAAAAGGCTTCGTCGTTCACACTTCACCCCGTTTCCCGCCATTTATCATAGCGCCAGCCTCCCCATTCCTCCACCACCCCTCCGCACGCCCCACCCTCTGGCCAGTTTACGTAGTATCTTTGGAAAAATTAATAAGAATCGTACTGTTAAATGCAGTCTCGGGGTAGAAAAAGAATTAATTACATCAAGGGTTGTTTGGGGCTGACGCTTCCCGCTGTATTGTATGCGACCCGCGTTATATCTCTGAGACCCGTAAAATATAAATATATATTTTTTAGTGGGCATAATTAAGTGCTGTTGCTGAAATTTTTATCTTCCTTTAAAACAGATTATCTTATTGAAATTGAGTTACATTAAATATCACAAGTTAATTTATAAAAACACATTACTTTACATTCTAAATTTTTTTCTGAAGTGTCATGTGCTGTCTTTGTCATTAGTAAAAATTGTGATTTTATCTGTGATTGAAAGACGCCTCATGACCAAATTATTAATTGTCAAAGAACACAACATTCTATTATTTACCAATACAACAGAACATGAGGCCTAACTGAGTATTTCAATTCAATACTCTAGCCTTAATCATAAGAACATCCTTGACTTGAAAAAATCATATAAATTAATCATATAATTAAATGTGTGTGTATTTTTATAGCACAAGCGCATAACTTAGTTTGAAATTTCCAAAAATATTAATTAAACTCGTCATCAAAATGTAGTTTCATTTGTAAGTTTTACGCATTCAATACCTATAACAGATAAACTGGACAACAATCGAGATCTCACAGTAATATTAATGTAAATCAACTTTAATTAATTCAAAATAACATAGTTAACGGTAATTAAACTAGTACGTGTATATCTTTGATGGGCGATGAGATGTTAAAATATACAAAACATATTATTTCTCTAAATATACTGCCTTTATTTTCAAAATATTGTCAGCAGATAAAAAAATCACATGCATTAATTCCGCACTATCAAAATCTCTCAAATGGTCCGCATAAATTTGGAATCGACTAGGCTCTTCTCGTAAATTCTGGAACATCGAGAAAGCGACATTACAATTACAATTTGTGTGTTGGCTAAGTTCGTGGTAAGCTATATTACAAGTTCAAATAACTAGTTACCGTGTATATAAAGTGTTTCGCACACGATCAATCCAGCGGCATAAAATTGAATTTTTTAAATTTAATAAAAATAACTATATATGGCCGTGTGTGTGTATGTGTAATTGTTACCATAAGGTTTATTTTTTGAACATTTATGCATTTAGTTTATAATATTTCTTATACTCGCGTCGAGGCCTCGACAACTTGAATAGTTTTAAGAATTTTTTGTAATTTTATTCTATATGTAATTTGTAATTTTTTATTGTAAATAAAATGAGTGGAATTAGCGGTCTTATTACTGACGAATCCTGACTGGAGATATAAGGTTTTGTGCATTATTAGGACATCCGCGAGATTCGGAAATAAACGTATCTCACTGTGGAGGATGACGGCCGATCTCGCGGATTAAATTAAATAGCAAAAATATGTTTTTTGCCAGTTTTCAGATAACTGCGCAGCAGATTTGAAAGGCCGTTAAAATGGTCAGGTAGGCCGACGTTTGAACGCGGCAAGCCGGCGCCTGGCGGGGGTCAGGCAGGCCGACGTTTGAACGCGACAAGCCGGCGCCTGGCGGGGGCCGCTGGTTTATGGACCAGACGTACGCGGCGCGTGGAAAGTTTGCAACGCCGTAAACTCAGAAAGTTCACGAGATGAACTCAGAAAAAGTGCACAAAACCTGGCATGTCATTTCCTGTCAGAATTCGTTATAAAATAAAGAATCGGATTAGTTTGGAAGGAGATACATCGAGAGATAGGAATCGGCCTTTTTTGAGGCGATTTATGAACGCCGACACATCCGGACACCTTGGTACTAATTAAATTCACATGCGGATGTGCCAGGCGTTCAATTTGACGTAACATTTACATATGTACACCTCCCCGTTCGGGAGATAATTTGGCTAGGCGGGCAAAATAGTCCGTTTAGAGGATGGGCCGGCGCGGATCATACCGCTCGAGAATGCTGCGCTGACCACCATCCGCCACTGGGTATTCTCGAGATGTCTCTCCCCTCCCTTACTAATCCCATTTTTGACCGTTGATTTCACGCTGTGTCTAGATTTTAAGTATAAATAAAGGAAGATTCCGCAGACTCAGCATCCTCAGTTCGCCGATATTACTTTTACCTTGTTA
>JADDOH010014629.1:0-28265 GCA_016648135.1 Agrypnia vestita | reverse complement strand
GTAAAAATAATCGGAATACAACATATATTTCGTAATATTTCTGTCACAAATGTTATCATAGTATTCATATTATGATATTTCATAAAAATCTGAGGCATAAATATTTGATTTAGATTTTTTTTACCAAAATATACGTTTTCAAATAAGGCATGCTTGAATGTTCCCACTGCACGCGCCTGTTTTACACAAACCCGCCCCGCCCGCACCCGGTAACCCCTCGCTCTGTCATTCAGTTCAATCTCGTATTTGAGCGTGAGCTGTGACATCTTGATTTCCAATATACACTGCATTATTATGTCCAAAACAGTCCGGGATGGTGCAAGAACAATTGCCAATGAAGTATTAAAGTTTGCGAAGCTGAAAAAGCAAATATTTGACCAATATTGCCGTTTGACAGGTCTCTAGATAGAGCGGTCGCCATTACTGGTTTGTTTCTTTACTGTTGCCCGACCAAATTTCTATTATAATATCATAAAATATATTTGTCAATGTACTGGACATTATTGTATATTATATATTGTGTAATAAATTTACACCCTGGCAACTTCTGTTTCGCGACAGGGACGCCCTCTCGCACGCCAATTTATACTATACATGTGTGTAAAGGGAATATTGAGGTGGCAATTGTTTTTTAAAAAATCCTATAATATAAAAGTTTCGTTTTGAGTATTTTTGCTTTTATCTCAGTGAAGAGGTTTTGTGTGAATGCCTCTCCTCAGTGAAGTTTAAGTGGCTCAGGAAGGTGATGACCACTTTAGCATAAAAAAATGCTGAATCGGGTGGTGAAAATGTACCGCCGATACTAGAGTTATCGCTCACAAAACGGCCCCGGGTTTGTTGTGGGTCCCTTTTCACTTCACTATTTATCTTTGAAACACCTCTGTGAGATGTTGCCGCCTTTGCTTTTATACTTCACATGTGTGAAAGTATCAATAGACCTAAACGCAGTTTTAGTTCGGAGAATAAAATGCTTTTATGACGTAGCCTTAACTGCATTACAGTTTTAATCCAGTTTAATGTACCTTTATGCCATTGTACTTAGCGTTTAATTGCTCGTGATAAATTGCATTTATGTTAGCAGTTGCCCTCTATTGAGTAAATAACACGTTCTTTAGATTACGTGACTAGATTCTTGCGAACAATCCTCGAGGCACTTTTCAACAGCCGCGTTGATACTCTTGTGTGGGTTTAGTTATATTCCCGTCGAGAACACGTGTGCACGCTCGTTCGATCATTTGCAGTCACGCAGTTACAGCGTACATGTCGGACCCTCTCAAAATATTTGCAAAAACCCTTTTGAACCCTTAAAGTTAAATATTTCTATCATCGCAATGGTCACGATTTTAATCGGAACACCGTTAATTCGCACTACTTGTCACTCATGAATACGTAGGCTAGTACTTTTCCATCTCGCTTTACTCTTTTCTATTACTCGTTTATGGTATCGCGCGGGTTCCCAATTCGCTATCTTCTACAGTCTTGTCAAACAACTCTGATGGCTCATCAATCATCCGTTGCTTCTGGAACATTCCGGAATTCTTTAGTCCATTCCACATACATGAAGAATGTTCTAGTTATTAATTATGAGTAGTTACTGTTGTTTTAAACACTCCTGAAAATACTGTAATAATAATAATATACTTGCGACAGATTCGTCAGTGGCGACTGTGCAGGGCCACGAGTAAAAAATCCATTAATTCTTCTAACAAGTCATCATTGAATCATGCGAACAATTTATTATGCAATATAAATTTACTGGCTTTAATGTCCAGCGAGGATTGAATATAAGTTATGTCTCACAGTATTCAAGGCTATTCACAACATGGCCCCTCAATACATTACCGACTTCTGCATTCCTTTTTCCGCAAATAACAGACAACAAACAGACAGCTTACCGCAGTTCAAAAAACAACTAAAAACGCAGAAGTCTCACAAGACGAAGCTATTGATGTATGAGAAAAGTGGATGGAAGTCTCTTATACGGTGGCTCAGGGCTTACAACCTGTATGAGCTGGCTTAAGTGATCACTCTACACAATGCAACGTTCGCCAATTGCATCGTAAGAACATCCACACATTATCAGTTCTATATATAGTTCGAATCAAGAACATTTCATATATTGCATTGGCCTCTGCTAGAGACATCTGTTGTTATTTTTTTCTCATTAATAAGTTAGTATACATAGAATTCGCAACTGGTAAAACCTCTATATTTATAACACTCTCAACTCTAGTTTTAACCTTTAATTCATTTTTTGCATGTCATTTAGTATTTATATAAGTAATAGTAAATAAGTTTTTTTAACCCTTAAGTTGTTTGGTAATATTAATTTTAATGTGTGACGGCGCTGTATAAATTATCCAAATATTATTAATTTGTTCTCACACTTTCATGGAATCCACCACACGGATCGGGTAAGTTCCGCGCGTTGCATGAGATTAATTGACAAGTGCACACCACTATGCAGTCAGTGATTGCTGTGGGCGCACTCATCGATTGAAGGCACTTCCCTGATTCGCTATGCTGGAATCAAATTACACGGTTTTAGGATTTTGCGGTTAAACTTTATTATTGAAAATTTGATTGAAAAGATATTGGAGAACATATTCGAGTAGTTGAATATTTTGGTCTCGATACGGAGAGTGATTCGAAATCTGCGGGTTGGTTTACAACTTTGATGGTAAACAAACATCTATAGAATTCTGTTGCAATCGTGACTATCTGATCACGCCAGGTCTTTCTCGAACGCACTCTGTTTGTAATTCCTTCTACACTTACTTGATATATTTTCAATAAATCCCTACATCAAACTGTTCTTAGCTTAAAGCTTTCGTGTAAAAGTAAAAAATATTTAAATGTGTATTCTCTAAAAGTTGTTTAGCGAATTCTGAAAAATGATTATTACTCGATACACTTTATGCATTATCTTATTACTGCTGTCATAGTATAGTAAACAAACAGTATTACGTCTTCATACAAACAGCCGAAACGACGCCCTTCGAAATCTCGGTATACTTCGGTCTGCGCGGTCGCCGCAGGGCTGCAGTAACGTGCGGACGCAAGCAGTGTGAGACGCTCCCGCGCGTACATTTACGTCAATTTATGGCACCCCAAACCCTAAAGAGTCACTCAATGAGCAGCCCTGGTGCGTGTTTAACCAAGTTTAACTACCAAGCGGCCGGAGGTATTTATTTCAAGGACACTGCCCGGACAACATACTGTATACTTTACTATATTGTGCTGCTGTGCCGTTTTGCCCATATTAAATTCTAAGCAGTCATTTTTATACGTTTTCACTAAAATTAAGTATCATTTTATTTGCGTCATAAAATAAACAACATTGCGCAGACGTCTAAAAATGGTCTACACAAAGAATAGTTTGTTTTTTTAACCCGAACAAAAGGGTACCAAAACAAAGTGCTGAGATTGGCCTCGCTCCAAGTTTATCGCTTCGGCTGTTTCTAGACTGCAGCTTTTTGTTCGTCTTTTTTCTCATCTAGCAATTATTCTCCAGTGCCGAGACGTAGCATTAAGACTAATTCATCACGCACGTTTTATGCTGCGGTTTTACGGTACATTTCATTGGTCAAAATAATTATCGGAATAACTCCAACGGTAGGTACTGTGACGAAGATCTGTCGAACCAAAAAAAATCAATCGCATCTCTACTTTCCGCAATCATCTCCATTGCCGTACAATACGATATCTCCGTGATACAGTAGAACCTCTTTAATTCGAAATTCGAGGTACCCAACAATTCAGTTGTACACGATTCTGCTAGCATATTCCAAGTCTAAGTATTTCTTTAATTCGGGTATGCTCCTACAGCGAGAAATGTCATCGAGTTTAGAAATCTTATTACCAAGTTGGTGCATCCGTGTTATTGGTGAGTGTAGTGCATTCTCATTTTGGGAATACGGGGTTTGCTTTATGAAGAAAAGGCGGCAGTAATACTGTTCTGTTTTATTGTAGAAACACGTGTTGCGGACCGACACTAGCTATCGTGACCTTATACTATCGAAAACGGGGAAAAAAGAGGGCGTACCCTTGCGCGCACATTCTTATATGCCGTCATCCCTTCCTTTCCTGGGTCAGGGTGGTCAGCCTAAAAACACCAGAGGTGTTTACGGTATACCTATTCCTATGGGTACCTGCAAAGAACACTTCGTAGTAAGAATGTTCTTAGGTTTTCACGGCCACTCAGAATCTTCTGGTTTGTGTCTTCTGGGGTATTACGCCATGTTTTACGACCTTTCTGGCCGACGTTTCGGATCCCATTGCAGAGCCCATTTGTTGTTGTGAGTGTTGGTATTGGCTTGCAATTCCGTGTCGAAAGCAGGGTGAGAACGTTGTCAGTGTTGTGTTATGTATTGGCTAATAATACCGTGTCGAAAGCTTGGTGTTTCTGTGTTTAAGTGTTACGTGGCAATACCGTGTCGGAGTCATGTGTTGTCTTGTGTTGTGTGTATGTTTCATCTATTGTCTGATCACTATCTCTGCGGAATCTGCAACGAAATTGACTTTGAAGCGCCAGATACCGTGATGTTTTTAATTCGAGACCATCATCTCTATTAATATTTATCGGGTGCTCGTAGATTTCGAGTGCTTCATTGACAAGACGCGTATGATGACTCTCAGGCTTTCCAAGGATTTTCGGTTCGAACGCAAAACGATGGCCGGTATCCAGAAAATGCTCAGCCAGTGCTGATTTTTCTGGATGACCGAGTTTGCATGCCCGTTTGTGTTCGTCAACCCTTTTGGAAATTGTAAGCGCCGTTTGTCCCACGTATACTTTATCGCAGTCTTGACAGTCGAGTCTATACACCGTCTGTTTCTAAGCGATCTCGATCCTTCGCTGATCTCAACAAGTCCTTAATTTTTGAGTTGGTTCCACTTCGTATCGTCTCGTTTGTGTTGGTACGTTGTACGAGACCATCCAGTAAGTTCAAGGCAGCGATGATGTATCGTTTGATCTAATTGCATTTCTGAATCTTGCAACATAATTATTTTTACGAGTTTAAAATGGAAGGCGTCGCCTCTAGCGCCACCGGCCATCATTGATTTGCTGCCAACATTGATTTAGAGTTGCTACGGATGGTCGATGGCCCTTGCGTTAATGGTTCCGATAATCTGCGTTTTAACGGTCGGCAGTGGCTATTTCCAGTTGTGTGCTCTGGCCTGAGGTGAGACCGTAATAGCTGTTTAATGGACCCTCCGAGGATTGTTACAGCAGATAATTGTTTGATGGCTCAAAATGAACGTATTTTACGGCTGTGGTGTCGGTTGGATCCAAACAGCAAATCGGTTTTATTTTCGGAAATAAATGTACCATTGTAAAGCACTTAATGACGGTGGGTTCTTTACACTCGTGTTTGCTTTCATACTGTCGCGAAATTGTAGAATCAGAAAGAATTACACGTAATCGATGATTTTACTTCACTCTACACCTTCAAAACTAAAATTGGAAGATACTAGAAGGTTCTTGGATGGTGTACACGAATCTGGAATCGACTGAGAAAGCGACATTACTTACTAAAAAGGGTTCGAACGGCTACTGAACAATCATTTGTGTCTGAGTTAAAATCCACAGACAAGAGAACTCGTGCGGCGTATGTTACTAGCGCGTGTCTTCCAGAAACAGTAAATCAAGAGAGTACCTACCAACGTGTGAGAAGTGATCTATAGTAATCAGAGCGATACAAGCCAGTGGACTAGAATTCCTAGACACGCGAAGATTTCGTCAAGTGCAAATTACGAAATTTGGCGTGAATTTTGGAACAGTGCGCTTTTTAAATTCGTGGCCAGTGACTTTGCGTAATAAATTAAAGTTTAAATTATTTTTATGATGATGCCGTGACAATATTTTACAAATACCACATCGCTTGAACAAAGATAAATGCAAAGATATAGTAATCCGCTATTACATTATGGTTATTCATTGAAAATTAACTTCAACACAATTTCACTTAGTTTAAATTATATTTTTGGTAACACAAACCGGTTTCGGAACTAACGTTCCTTCTTCAAGATATACCTACTACAAACTAAACATTACAAAATATGGGCAATTATATTTTTTTGGCAACTTGTTTTTGTGTGTACTGCCGTATGTTATTTTCAAAGTTCCACTTCTCTGTGCCACATTTTTTTAAGTTTTTCAGAATATTCGCAAGTATGTTAATTTTATTTTCGCTGATCGCTTTGTACTAGTCACCGCTGGTTTCACTTCTTTGGTCTTTCTTCGCTGTCAAACAATTGTGTTTCTTGCGCGTTTTCCGCGCAATTTATACCTAACAGCTCGAATTCTAGAAACTTCACGTGTATTTTGTTGCATATGAGTTTCTTCCCGACTCTTCCAGTCCGCTAGGGATCTTCGCTTCGATCTCTGCCATTGTCCATGATTTTTAGAATCTTTCTCGCGAAAATAAAATAACAAAATGACATTTTCTAAATAGAATTTACGAATACAGTAAAACCCCGCTAATTAGAAATCCGCTATAAATCGAAATTCTTAATGTCAATTTCACAGTAGATTAACCCTGATAATTCGAAAATTCCGGTAATTTGTAAAAAGAAATTAGTACATTAGGTCACATAATTCGAATTTTTTTCAAGTGAGAACAACAAATCGTCGCTGTATATATAATAAAGCCTATGTGCCATTTAGTACATTCTGAGATGAAGGAATCAATTTGTCAATTTTTCACATAAATAATGAAGATATACTAAAAAAAACAATGCCGTTCATCTGGAAAGTCTGCCTAGTAATTATTTAAAATATTTTTTATAAATCTAGTCTGTGCAATTATTTTTTAAAACAGTTTCATTCGTTTATCTCAGAATGTACTAAAACGTCACATAGGATTAAATATATATACAGCGACGAAATGTCATTATCGGTACTTTCGTAAAAGAAATGTCACGATCTTTATATGTATAATAATAAATATTTCGTTTTCGAAATGATTCCTTGAAATATGCAAAAATACAAACGTTTTTCACAAAATTGATGGGTTTTTTCACAAGTTTTACGATTTTGGTTCGTTTTTTCGAATCAAGGGGGTTCCGCGCAATTCGAATGATTTTTTGGAACCCTTGAATTTCGAATCAACGAGGTTCTACTGTACAAGTCGCCCCGATCGTAATTTCCAGCCTCAAAAGAACCGATCGTTCCGCCATGTTCGCTAATCGAATTTCGCGGAAATTGAATTCGCGTTAAGCGAGGTTTTCCCGCATATTCACTTCTAAAACCTCGTTCGAGCGTTCTAGTCGGGGGCGTTTTAACATGAAATGGGGATGTTTTGGGGGTAGTAGGACCTCAGGCGGTTGAAGTTCTCAGTTTCAGACGTCGTTAGCGAGCCAACCGAAGCCTGTTCTGCGTATAGACGAGACTCGCAATTATTTCTGTTGTATTGTTTGGCGACGTCGACGTCGTTCTGGGAAGTAACGAACGAAATTGGTTTCGTTTGGTTGTGTCACGTAATTAGACGCAGCGAAGGGGAAAGCGCGAAATATAACAATGTGTCTTCGTGGATCAATAAATGCCTCTTTAGTTGGTCTATCGTCGGGCTCCGTTGGTATTGCCTGCCCAATATAAATTGGCGTGCGGCGAGTTTGGAACTAAAACCCGCCCCGCCCGCACCCGTCGGTAACCCCTCGCCCTGTCATTCAGTTCATTCTCGTCTTTGCGCGTGAGCTGTGACATCTTGATTACCAATATACACTGAATTATCATGTCCAAAACATCCTAAACGATCCGGGATGGTGCAAGAACAATTGCCAATGAAGTATTAAAATTTTGCGAAGCTGAAAAAGCAAATAATGGACCGATATTACCATTTGACAGTTTGACAGATAGAGCGGCCGCCGTGGCGCGCTGTTACCCGGCCAAATTTCTATTGAAGGCTCTGACACTGGTCACCGGACATTCAGTACATTATGTATTGTGTAATAAATTTACACCCTGGCAACTTCTGTTACGCGACAGTGACGCCCTCCTTCGCACGACAAGTTGTAGTGGTACGTCTTTAGTCTGGGCGTATAAATAAAAATATAGAGATATCGTTACCAGCTGCGAAATCTATGCATACTATTTCACGAGAAGGACTGCAGATGTCTCTAACGCAGCCCCTTCACATATATGTATGGTTTCATTTTCGAGAGTGGAGGTGTTGAAGGCACCAGGAATAGAGGGCGTCCACGAAAGACCTGGCAGGAGGATGGCCCTGTAAAAAGCCTCAACAACCGTACAGCTTGCAAGAGAAGAAGAAGAATGTAGCCGAAGCAAAAGCGGTGTGCCAAGATAGAAAAATATGGCGTTCTATCCTCTCTGCCTACCCTTGCGGAAAACGACGTGTTGGTTAGTTACTTTGTTCAATTTGGAACATACAATTTTCAAAAAAAATTATAATGTATGGATGTTCTTCCGATTTAATTGGTGAACGTTGCATTGTGTTGAGTGATCACTTAAGCCAGCACTTACAAGTTGTACGCCCTGGTCTTCGTCTCTGTGAGACTTCTATGATTTATCATAATTATATTAGAGTTTTAAAAAAATTGAAATGATGTTTCGGGCGTATTCTAGTGTAATGCTAATAATTCGGAAGAATCCCATTACACATATAAAGTATATTGCTGAGAAATTCCAAATCATAAAAAATAGATATCTCATTAGTGACGTCTGTGGTCATTTAAGGGAATTCAAAAAGCTTTGGACGCCGGTCTCGCTCGATTATTTTATTACAACACATGTACGGAACATGTTGTAAAATTAAAATATACGTTTTGAAAAAATAATTCAGAAATATTGAAAAAAAAAATGCAAACTTTGATGTCGCATATCTCCTTAACTATTGATATTATTATGTCATGATAGCTTGAACATTTTTGACTCATGTTCAAGGGAGGAATATAGTCCTGCGAGGTTATTAATATTTTCCAAATAACTCTGTATACAACTTCCAAAAATTTGACAGACATGGTATTCTATCATATTCTATGGGTGGAATGGTGGACATTACATTGTTTAAAGTGATCACTTAAGCCAGCCGTACGATAGTTCGTAAGCCCTATGAACATCCAAAGACTTCCATACCTACTCCCCGTAAAAATATAATTTTGTCTCTGTGAGACATCTGTAATATGCATATTGATTATGTGCGGAACTAAATAATTAAGATAAATAAATAACTATTGATATTAGGTCATGGCTGCTTGAACATTTTTGACTATTGTCAAGGCAGGAATCCACCTGTAAAATTTTTGCTACAAGCTATGAGATACCCTGTATTTTAATTATATATAAAAAAATTGCAGCAGGAATAGAGGGCGTCCGCGAAAGATCTGGCACGATCAGATACTACAAGTATTTGAGGATGACCCTGTTAAAGCCGCAACAACCTTAGAACTTGTACGAGAAGATGTATGAATGTGGCCGAAGCAAAAGTGGTGTGCCAGGATAGAAGAGTGTGGCGTTCAATCCACTCTGCCTACCCCTGCGGAGAAACGGCGTGTTTAAAAAAGTAACCCATAAAAACCAAGTTTTTATTATACTCCCTTTCTTTGTAAAATATAACAACAATTAAAGTCGAATTAAAACATATAACATAACACTAAACTTACAGTAATTTAATATATTTCTAAAATGTCAGATGTTTTGAGCTTTGATAAGACACTTCATGCTTTGAAGATTAAATTCTAAAAGCATTTGTCAGTCAATTCAGATTTTCGACATTCGTAGTGAAGTACCTATTATGCATACCAACGGAGTAATTCAAATTTAGAAAATATTCCGCGACGTTATCGGGCCGCCGTTGCTAATCAAACTTTTCTAATGATTCCAATTTGAAAAAAACAATAAAATTTCTAATAATCCTAAATAAATTTGATAGATCTTCTTGATCGTCGCCACGAGTCTACTTGCCAAGTTTCAGCTCGATCGGATCACGGGAAAAGGGTCAAAAGTCGATCCGAAGTTTTTTTTTGACGACAAGCCGGCAAGCAAGCAAGCAGACGCCACGAGTTAATATAAAGGGAGTAAAAAAAAGCATCATTCGTTTGTGCCATTATTAAAAAATCGACCTGTACGACTTGGAAAACAAAATCTTACGAATTGTGTACTTGCTTATTCTTCTATTTCCTATTATTTTAATTTTGTTATCGAAAAGCACGTACGCGCTATTAAAAAGGAGAAGGGACGCGAGGGGGATAATGGCCCTTCCTCGCATTTGGGTCACGTCTAGGTGTATAATCTATTGTCTAGGATAATTTGCACGTCTCGTGAGGCGCGTGATCCCGGCGCACAAAGGTTGGAATTTGATTCTGTGCGCGCAAAATTCAAAAAACGAAAGTCGTAATAAAAATAAAATTTATGCAGCGAAATAAATTTAGTTCCTTGGGTAATAAAGTCCCACTAATAGTTAATTGCCTAGAATAAACCCCTCGTGTCTAGTCGAGCAAGTAGTGACATGTTGTTGCAAAAAAATAAAGTTGAGTTATTGTCAGTCGGATACGAGTGTTTGTACCAAAGTGGTGTGTTTATATTTTTTAATTTTGTTCTTCGAACTATGGAATCGATAAACTTAGGTAATTTTTTTTAAATAATATTCTACAAAGCCACGATTTGTTTTTAACAAGATATCGTAAATTTTTTCTGCATGCATTAGACTGCCAAAACTGGGATTGACCTGTATTGATTCTAATTGTTGTAAACTATCGTTCTCTAATACCTTGGCTACAGATTTAAAATCGATCGGAGTGCACTTCGGTACGCCTGTATTCAGAATTTATTTATTTTCCAGCTCTCGGATTACCAAGGAAAAAACTGTTTGGAGTATGGTTAAAGGAGCGAGACTTTCCTAAAGGAAGTAAAAAAAGCTGTTTTAAGGGCGATTAATACAACAAGGTATAATAAAAAAAACTTTGTTAAATTTTTGTCGATTAATAAGTCGAAAATGGATCAATAGTGGACGTCATAAAGACAAGTTTAGAATTAAATATAAAGTGTGGTTAGGTGGTATAATCAATTTTTCAATACTACATTTATTTTATTTTTTATATCTTTAAATTGGTTTATTATTATTATTTAATGGGTATAGAATACAAATAAACACTAAAATATTTTCGCTCGCTCAGATTGTCTTTTCCGACCACTGTGCGGCGCGGCTGATGGGCCGGACGAGGTGTGCTGGCGGATGGAGGCATTTTTTATTTTCACTCTAAAAAGTATAATGTGTCTGTGCGTATGCAAATTAGTGTCCGCTGTCGGGTGACGCGTCCCGCTTAGTCACTTCCGGCTCGGGCAGGTGACAGGGTGTCTAAACCACTGTCGTAAGCGACCCCTGTACAAGTAAAAAAATTCTAGCGATCCTCCAGGTCCAAAATAAAACTATGCCCGTGATTTTAAAAACGTCAAAAAATTACTTTCCAGAATTAGAGTGTGAATCTGCCAATGGGTAAATAGCTTTTTATTTTTTTTATATCAAATTAACTTTTTTTACTTCTTTCTTTTAACTCGTGGCGTCTGATTGCTTGTTTCCTTGACGAAAAAACTTTGGATCGATTTTTTACCCTTTTCCCGTGATTCAATCGAGCTGAAACTTTGCAAGCAGACCCGTGGCGGCGATCAAGAAGATCTATCAAATTTTCGTTAAAAAATAATAATAATGATAGTATAATTTTGGATTTTTTAAATTTTTAATGGTTTTTTCAAATTGGAATCATTAAAAAAGCTACCAACGGTGGTCCGATAACGTCACGGAATTTTAAAATTTGAATTCCTCCCTCGGAAGGTATAATAGGCACTTCACTACGAATTTCGAAAATTTATGACAATTGGTTCATAGATGACAGCACACTTCGTTTTTTTGGGAAGAAATCAAATAATAAATAGAGATTTTTGACATAGATATTTGTCTAGACATGTTTCATTTTCAGTCAATCAATTATTACAAGATGGTAAACTTAATTTACAAAGAAAGTGAGTAAAATAAAAACTTGCTTTTTATGGGTTAGTTTTTTAAATACTTTGTAGTCATGTAGACCTCATCAGTGAAGAGAAGCTCTTGATTCTGATGAGGGGGAGCCTCAGTTCTTATTTTATATATAGGTACACATGCGAGTCATTTAATAATACGGTAATAAAAGGTAATCTGATAATGAAGTATCTTGAAAAAGCTATAAGTTTAAATGATTTATTAATTTAAGTTTGATTTTAGGGAGGTTTTAATTTTTTTTATTTGCTCTTAAAGGTTACTAATGCACCGTATCTCGATAGGTAAATATTGTGGTAGTTAATGGCTTTATAAATTTAGTGGTTCTGAATTTGGGTTGTTTTGAATTTAGGCATTATGAATTGGTTTCCATTTCTCATAAGCTTAAAGTATTCCTGGTTTTCTGTAAGGTTTCTTTCTTTGCATATTTTGAAAATGGAAACTTGCTTGAAAATATCATACACGTTTGGTACTAGAAACAATTTAAAAAGATCTTTTGTTGAAACAGTAGATTTTTTTCAGTATTACATTAATAATGATCCTTTGTGATATTTTTACCGAGTTTAGATTTTTTTATAAGAACTTCCCCATCCGATAATGCCTAAAGAGTGAACAATGGTATTTTTGACAATTTTTGTACTTAAAATATTCCTTAGTTTAACGAATATGTAGATAAAATTCCGTATTCTTTTTACAAGATCTGTGTCTATTGAACTTTAGGTGTTTATCAATGATCACACCAAGGTATTTTGTTTCGGAGGTGGAGTTGATTAATGTACAAATATAATTAGGTAGTTTACAGTTCGTATTAAATTTTTGTTCATGGATTATAATTTTGTTGTTATGTATAGGTATTTTTTGTAGAGAAAATAAGATATATGTTTTTGTTGGCATTGAGTGTAAGGAGGTTGTTGTCAAACTATGATTTTAAAGAATTGATATCTTTATTTACTAATTCGTGAGCTAGTTCCCGTGTTGGGCCGTTTGTTACCAGTGCAGTATCATCTGCGTAAGATATTAGTTGACCATTAATATTTTGTTGAAAGATGTCGTTTACATATAAAATAAATAATAATGGTCCGAAATGACTTATTAGTAAATATAAAAATTAAAAAACACAATGTTTTTTATGAGAGTTCAATATTTTATTAGTCTCTTACAGGACGATCGTTTCGGCTGTTTAGGACGATCGTCCTGTAAGAGACTAATAAAATATTGAACTTTCCTAAAAAACATTGTGTTTTTTTAATTTTTATATTTAAAATAATGGAGTTCTTTGCAATAAATAACGTCAGTGTTCAAAAAATTAAAACATCTTGACTTATTAGTGTTGACAATGTGGTTGATCCTGCTGTTTGTCTATGGAGAGCTCGCAGAGATTAGCGGTGTGTACACGATCTGCTAGCGGCCAGATCTATGGAGCTTCGTACAACTTCTTGAAAATACAAACGAGTTACCAATTAAAAGTGTTAATCATTGAACTAGAATACTAAACATTTAGTGACGTGCTTAAGGTATCATATGGATAAGTAAATCCTTTTTCGGATATGTCAATGCAACTGAGCGACTCGTTATCCATTCTCCGCATGTCTTTCTAATTGATTAATAAATTTGGTTTTAAATTTCACAAAACTTTGTTCTGAAAAATCGCAACTTCACTATAAGAATGTGTCCTTGAATATAATTTAAGCCCACTAAAAATATTAAATATTCAAGTAAATATTTTAGTTACGAGCCTAGATAGGTAGGTACTGTCTACCCGAATTTTATTAAAATAATAAAATTTCTGTTCCGATTTTCAAATTCAAGTTTTTGTTTAACGTTGTTATAAACAATTTTTTTTTGCGTTTTGAGTCGTCTCTGTTTTTGTGGATCCGTTCTCTAAAGTTGTGCTATATATAATGGTGCGATTGTGTCTGGCCATCCTGGTGACTGCGACGCTGGTGATGGTCTGCCTTGGAATAAGTGCAAAAGACTTACAGGCATTAAAAAATGAGGTTTCCTTCATCAGGAACGTTCTGAAGTTGAACAACTTCACGTCCACGACACGAAAACCACCCGTCCCGAAGGAGGCTTCCGCGGACATTGACTACCCCAACGAAGGGTCCGGGCACGAGGTGATGCCGGGCGTGCATCTCTTCCTTTTTGATTAAGCACTTAACATTGTTAGGCTAAATCCGAGAATATGGTCATGGCTAAATCCAATAATAATGTAATTTGTTCAGAAATATAATATTTTAATTTTCGTATTGCGTTTTTATTTTGCTTGCTCCTCAGGCTGTGCAGGTGTAAATGAGCTTTTTTTTCATATTTATTTATTTTTGATACTTATTACATAAGAAATTTAAGAATAAATTAAATAATATGTTTTAAACCACTTTATTGCTATAAATTTGTATTGTATATTGCTATAAACTAGTTTCGGTTGGACTCAACCTTCTTCAGGACAAATACAATATAGACTAATCTAGGTACAGAAATTTATAAAGCAGGAAAGAAAAAGAGAGAGGGACAGAGTGTCAACTAGGTGGGGGGGAGGGAATGGGAGGAGTTAACTGAAGATAGAGGGAACAGCTTTAAAATCGGACTTATTATATAGATGCGTATGCCAAACTGCACAGCAGTTTTACGGCATGGTTGCCTTCAATATGGTTTGACAATAATTTTTATTTTATAATGAAGATTATAGAGTAGGTCGTTATCATTATTGCATGATTTTTACAAGTGATACGTGATAATTATAAAGTAATATAAGTTAAGGTACATAGCTTTAATATATATTCTTTTAGCTTGTACTTTTTTGAAACCAAGGGAGTTTTTTTGTCTCGCATCATCAAAGAATTTTATATCTAATTTATTAAAGATTCTTGGCACAATATATTCTTTTTCTTTCACCACACACATTGTAATTTGTATTCTCAATGTTCGTCCTGTTGATCTGGTTGCTTATCTGGTCTGTTTTTCTGGTATGTCTAAACACGTCGATATTTAATTTATTATTGCATATTTTTTTTAATAGAGCTCGTTTCAAAGATATTTTTATGGTTTTGAATTAATAATAAACTTTTTTACGAAGATATAACGCGTATTACACAGGTTGGATTCTTTCTACAAAATGTCTGATTCTTTCTACAAACAGTACTATCTGAGGCGTAGAAAACGTTCAATCCACTTGGATGTTTTCTATAAAATTATCAGCGTGAGTATCATAAAATTAAAAATAATTCATCCACATCACGTGGATATTTTCCATTAATATTTTTGTTTGCCAATGGTTTATAAATTTGAAGCCGCAGAAAAGTCAGATGTGGGTTAGAAAATACTGAATTTACTAAAAATTAGAGCATTTATTAGACCTATGACGATTTCAGCTCATAGAATAGCTTGTTGGTCTTGTGATTAAGACACTCGCCTCGTGATCCAAAGGTCGCGAGTTCGAACCTCACTCCAGACTACCAAGTTAGTCCTATTTTCATAGCAAAAGCATTTAGCTTAGTTTGTAAATAGTAAGAATATTGATGTGACACGTATTCCGTGTTCGCATCTCTATTTAAAAAAAAAAAAAGATATCGTAGCGAGATGTCCAAAACCTCATTTTTAGCTGTTTGTGGTTTGGTGGCATTCTGCGCAACTCCGTCCAATTATGACTCTAAAATATTCAGGCAGCAATGTCCTAATTTCAATAGTTATGAAGATAAAGGACATGACAGTTTGCTTTTTTGATATTTTCTGTGAAATGTTGCATCTAAAAAAATTCCTAAAATTTTAATAGCAAAATACTGCCCTCAGAAGTATAAGGCAGCTATTTACAAAAAATCACAAAATGATTAAATGAACCTTTTGACATAAAGCAAAAAGCAATATAAAATTTATTTTAGACGTCATAGTGTTTTTAAAATTTTCACAACTAACTGTATCAATTCTAAGCAATAAGATAGACTAACTAACTAACTAACCATCACGCAGCTTCCCCGCAGGGGTAGGCAGAGAGGATTGAACGCCACACTCTTCTATCTTGGCACACCACTTTTGCTTCGGCCACATTCATACATCTTCTCATACAAGTTCTACGGTTGTTGCGGCTTAACAGGGCCATCCTCAAGTACGTGTTGTATCTGATCATGCCAGGTCTTTCGGGGACGCCCTCTATTCATGTTGCCTTCAACACTCGCCTCATATATTTTCTTAACCATCCTTTCCTCGTTCAAACGTTCCTCATGACCAAACCATCTCAGCACTCCTTTCTTTATTCTATCTACCACACTACATCCAGCATTGCATTCACGCCTAATGTGTTCATTCCTCACTCTATCGACCAAAGATTTTCCACACATGCGTCTTAGTGACCGCATTTCCACCGCATTCAGTCTACATTCATTCCTCTTTTGCCAATTCCAGGCTTCACTTCCATACATTAGGTTTGGCACTAGCACGCTATTATGTACCGCTAGTCAGAGTAAAACTTCTCGCTTGTCGATAGGCACTCGCCCGATATCTATCACTGGATTAACCGCGCGTTAGTCACACCGCTTTGCTGGTTTTAAACGCTGATAATTCGCTTTGCTGGTTTTAAACGCTGTTATTTCGCATTTATCAAACGTCAAAACTAGTCCCTCCCCGCTTTTATACCAGACATGTTTGTTTCGCGATGCATCGATAGCATTCTTTCGATTTCTCGAAATTTCCAGCGTTCGCGAGAAGGATCCCGTCGATTCCAGGGTGTTGTGGAGTGTTCGAGATATTTTAATAGTGCGTTATTCACCCGCGTTTTATCGTCTGGTTACCACCCAAAGAGCTAAAATCTAACAGCCCTTTTCTTCACCTTATCACTGACGCTCATCTCGACTTGTCTACTTCTTTGTATCCTCATTTTTAACAGGCGGCAGAGCCACAGCTTCTGCATAATTAAAACGCAGCATCCGCTTTGTCCCGATGTTTTCATTCACCGTAGGATCCCATGGAGGTTCACGCCCCATCGCCATGGGATCATTACGATGTGAATAATAAAAGAACACTACTAGGGTCGCAGACTACAAAGAGCGTGTCATTGACTTTAGTCTTCTTCCCCCAGGGAGGGCGTTTGCTTTATTTTAATAAACCTGAGCGTCTAAAGTTACCTGAATTTTCACCTGAATACGATTTGCTTCGTTTTAATTAAATTTTTAATTACTTTGATACTCCTCGCAATGTATTTTTGGACGCCTTTTAGACTAAGCTTTTGGTAATTAAAATATGATATCTTGTACAATATATAAAAGTTGTCTCGTAGCCGGTAGCTAAAACTTCCGGGGATCCTTCTTCATTGACTTTTGAATATATAATTTGACAGTATTCTTCACACTTTGAGTGAAATGTCGCATTAACGGAGATAAGCGACATCAAAGTTTGCATAATTTTTTCAATATTTCTAACTTACTAGTGTAAAAAATTGACTGAGCGCACCAATCATAGCAAAAAATTATATTTAAAAAAAAGGGAAATAAACAAATAAAAATATATGCTTTTTATCTGATCTAAATATAATAATTCCATTGTCTGTCTGTCCGTAAGGTCCGTAACTTGCTGCGGATCTGCGCTAGAATTATAACTTTAGATAATAAGACACGCAATCAGCGTGCAACATGTAATGCTCAGGTAACATGCAAAGGTCGTCCACCAAATGACACGGTCTTCACATTTTTATATTATTATTTTAGATTTTAGCGAATAAAGTCAATTTAAAAAACAAATAGTTTCCTATTCATAAATTTTCAGCTTCAGAATTCCGGTTAATATTAGGTCCTTACATATGAAATTGGCGTTTAGTATGGGAGGAACATAAAGCCGATTTTTTTTTATTATAATATATTTATTTAATCAAAGTATGTACCATTGCTATCTATGCACTTTTGCCATCTCATAGGTAGTTCATCGATCCCTTTACTAAAAAAACCATTCGGACGGGAATCAATAAAATCTTTGAAGGCGGTTTGGACTGCCCCATCGGAGTTGAATTTTTTCCTTTGCAAGAAGTTATCCAAATTTCGAAAAAAATGGTAATCTGTTGGGGCAAGGTCCGGAGAGTACGGTGGATGTCTTAGACATTCCAATTGAAGCTCCTCTAATTTGGTAGCCGTCTGTTGTGCAGTGTGTGGGCTAGCGTTATCATGAAGCAGCAGTGGCCTAGAGCGATTAACCAGCCTCGGTTGTTTAGCAGCTAGCTTTTCCATCATGGTTTGCAGTTGCTGACAATAGACATCTGCCGCAATCGTCTGGCCAGATTTAAGAAAGCTGTAGTGAACGACACCAGCACTAGTCCACCAAACGCTCACAAGTAACTTTTTTGGAGTCAATTTTCGCTTGGGGCATGGTTCGGCTGGTTCGGCAGGGTTCAGCCATTGCGATGAGCGCTTCCGATTATCGTACAGGATCCACTTTTCATGACAGGTAATGATTCGATTTTAAATCCCTTCATTATTGTGCCGGTTGAGTAATGCAACGCAGCAGTCAACGCGCGTTTGTTGATTTGCTTCACTCAATTCGTGAGGTACCCACCTTTCAAGCTTTTTCACCTTACCAATTTGCTTCAAGTGGATTAAAACAGTTTTATCACTAACACCGCAGCATGCAGCTAACTCGGATGTGGTTTGCGATGGATCCGCTTCCACAATAGCCTTCAATTCTTCATTATCAACTTTGGTCTCCGGCCGTCAACGGGGCTTGTTCTGCAGGTCGAAATTTCCAGAACGAAAACGTTGGAACCAAAAACGCACTGTGTTTTCTTTTGCGGCACCGTCGTCATACACATCATTAATCCTTCGAGCCGTTTCTGCAGCACTGGTGCCACGGTGGAACTCGTACTCGTAAATAACGCGATATTTCCAGTTTTTCATTTTGTAAACTGAGTAACGCAAAGAAAAAAACAATTGAGGAAAAAACAAATGAATTATAATTTTCAAAACACAAATACATGAGTAAATATCTGTATAAATTTGGATTTGGAATTCCTAACCAAAGAGAAGATATTTGAGATCAAATTTGCCAGTACGGCAAAACGCCAATTTCATATGTAAGGACCTAATATTAAATAAAGCATACGTATATGTGGCCTAGGCTAAGTTGTATCCTTCCTTGTATCTTATTTAATTTCATGATACTACTCTTCTTCTCCTTCTTCCTCTCCTCTGCTGGACATAGACCTCTTCCAAATCCTTCCTTCCTTGTTATTTACTTGCAGTATCCATTTCTTCCCCCCCACAGCGGCTTTTTATTACTCCCTTTCTTTTAACTCGTAGCGTCTGCTTGCTTACTTGTCTGACGAAAAAACTTTGGATCGTTTTCTAACCCTTTTCCCGTGATCAAATCGAGCTGAAACTTTGCAGGCAGACTCGTGGCGACGATCAAAATGTTCTAACAAATTTTCGTTTTAAAAAAATTAATAACCATAGTATAATTTTGGATTTTTAGAAATTTTAATGTTTTTTTCAAATTGAAATCATTCTATATTAGTAATTAGCTTGATTCAAAGACAAAGGGAGTAATGTAAAAACTTGATTTTCATGGGTTAGTTTTTTACTTTTATTTTATGCTTTTCTTTTCCTTCTTTGATAATTTACAATAAAGTGTGTTACGTGAAGGAGGTACAGTGAATGGACCATTGCAGGTCTCTCCGGGCCGCAGTCGCTACACGACGTGACGCGGAGACGGCCTTTAGAGTAAAAAATTGTCAACCTGGCGACGTGTGAGTAGGACCGATATGGGAGCTTTCGGTCATAAAACGGTCCTGGGAATGCGGTGGGCGTCCATTGCACTGCACCGTGATACTCGCTACTCTAGTTCTGCGCCTAATTTCGTTACGCCAAGCGTGGATCTGTCCATGGATCGTTTTGTGCATTTGAGCTTTTCTTTTCAAATTCAAATTAATTTTCTTCCTTTTCTAACGAACCGGTTCCTACCACATTCCCGTAAGACGTGCACTACCGTTGCCAAAGTATTCAGAGTGCACTCTCACTAGACCTATTTTCGTCTTGAAGCGGTCTATTTTAAGTGTCGAGACGTGGGACTTGTTGTCGAGAGATAATTATTTCACATTCTTTTAATCGGGCCGTGGCACACCGCTGTAATGAATGCGATACACCACCGATCGTAGAGTCGTTGATTGAAAAGTCTACTACTGTGTTCAAACGATATCGAAGCTTTGGTACTCGGAAACATATTTATCGTAATATAATATAAAGGCAGTAATGTTAAAAAATATCAAAATTTTGAATGCAGTCACAGAAGATTACTAATTTAGATGCACTGATTTTTAAATTTTATAAGTTAAATAGGTCTATCCCTTCCAAAATCATGTTTCCAAATCACTATTAAAAGCAGAGACAGAAATATCGTCGTAGTGTTAAAGGCAAAAGCAGTAATATCCACTATCAGCCCCAAGGATGCATCACGTGACAAAATGGCCGCTTCATACTGAAATGAGAGTTTGTCGATTTTAGACTGAAACTTAGCAAAGATAGCAATATTTTGGCTTAATACAGCATTATTTGGAAAACATTGATAATATCACGGTACTACATTCCTGCCTTGATTATGAATATACCATGACCTTTTTTGTAAATCGTTGGACTATCATTACAGTAACTTATATCGAATATCAAAAGTTCATTCCCTTTAAAACAAAACCTTCGAATTCCAATTGGAATTTCTAGGATTTTTTATAATTTTATTTAACTGTAAATGGTTACGGATATTTTAAATGAACCGTATGTTTTTCCGAGAGACAATTCTCGACGTTTCGTTGAAGTCGTATTCAACGTCATCAGGAGAACGACCTATACCCGCGCAGGTATGGGGCGGAACGACCTATACCCGCAGACCTCCGCTGGTATAGGTCATTCTCCTGATGACCGTGAATACGACTTCAACGAAACGTCGAGAACTGTCTCTCGGAAAACATACGGTTCGTATAAAATATCCGTAACCCTTTGCAGTTAAATATGTCTAACGACCGTAATAATAACCTCAACTCTTTATTTAACTTGTATTGAAACGAATGAATTTTTCGTAATCGATATACGACACTGTAATGACAATTCAACATTTTGTGAAAAATAAGTCAGAAATGTTGTAAAAAAATGCAAACTTTGACATTGTATAACTCCATAACTCTTGATATTAGTTCATGGTTGCTAACATTTTCGACTCATAAATAAGGCAGGAATATAGTCTTGCGAGGTTATTAATGTTTTCCAAATAATCCTGCATAAAGAAACCGAAAACGGTATTTCACGCAAAATATATGTCCTGCACACGATTGCGTGTTATTTTGTTTTATGACGCTGGTGACATTTTTTTCCTCTCACCGTGTCCTCCGGCCATGATAATAAGATGATGGCAATCTTTGAATTATGTAATTATGCAGAAAGTAACGTGACGCAATAGACAACAGTTGATCTGGTTTGGGTTTCGCCACTCTACTAGTCCTCGGGCTAGTCTCAGTTCTAGATTGTATCTGTAATGTATTCTAGCATAATATAATAATTTATATGTGCATTACTGAAGTTATTATATTTCTACTCTATAAAATGCACTTATACTGGGAAAGTCAGGTACATCCGTCATGTTTTCTCGTAACTAGTAAAAAAAACTCTGGGCAATCGTCCTCGTTCAATTTTGAATAATAATAATAATCGGTATTTACTTCAGCTTCTTGAGAATAGATTCTCACCTTGCCATGTAGATATATATATACATATAAGTAAAAATATAATAATAAAAAATTCACTGAACACCATGGAGAACAGTCACTGTTGCATAATTAGTGTTGTCAAATTGCATGCTCTTTTATGCTCGTTTACCCTCTTTGAAATCGTGCGTGCTGTTTGTACCACGTACACTTTGTCGCAATCCTGACATTCGAGCCTATAAACACCGTCGGTCTCAAGGGGTTCCCGATCCTCCGATTTAATGTTTTTATATTTATTTATTAACGCTCTATAGTGCTTTTACAACTGAGTGGTTAAGTGTACATTAACAGAATATATAGTTTAAAGAAAAAAAAATAGCATGAAAACATAATATTGAAAGAAAATACACAAATATATAAAGATAAATATAATATAAAGTAAAAAGCAAGTATATAAAAAGCAGAAGCATTAAAAAAACATAATATAATAGAAATTTAAAAATTTAAATTGTCTCAATAATAATAACTTTTCTGAAATCGCTAACCAGTTTTTGGAGCGCCATGCCCAATCCACCTAAGGGACACTTTTTTAATTCTACTCGCTGTGCTAAATCGGCTTGACATTCTTTCTCAACTGTTCTATTGTTTACTCTGTCATAAATAAATTTGTCACACATATGCCAAGTGATCACATTCCCACTGCATTCAGTTTACTTTCGGTCCTCATCTGCCAGCTCATGCCAGAATTCCATTGCTTATCTCCAGTCTTGTCACGGCTGACATGTAATTGACGCGGAATTGAAATGAACATCAATCAGGTCATCACATTTCAATGTGATGACCTGATTGACCGTGTTAATGTGAATGATGTTCGACTTCTTAAAATTAGGCAATCCGCCCTTAAGAGCGATTTGTGCCATTTTACAAGTTACACATGAGATGTTTCTAAGAAAGAGTATAATTAATCGTATATTTATGTCGTTTTCTAACAAAAATTTTGATATTATATTTATCAGATTAGGTGAGTTCATAGCAAGAAGATGACAAATATTGGTTGGGAGTTGAAATTTAGCCTCGATCAGCTCACTGTAAAGGGTATTGGAGTTCCGCAATGGGCAGGCAAAAAACAGATGATCAAGATTCTCCTCCTCCGAACCACTCTCACACATCGGACTGTCCACTATGTTCAGTCTGAACAAATAGCCAATTCTCATTCTAAAGATTATGGATATAATTCTTTTGGAAGGCTTTGTATTTGCTAGGAATATTTGTCTGTATACTATTTAAACGCTTTCCCTTGTGATCACTTGCATCACTCCACAATGATATCCAGATGTCTCTAGTACGCTTTTTAACACTATTCAGCCTACCATTAATTGGGCAGAAGAAACCCTGTGGAGGAATATCAGAAATTGTGGCATCTTTGGCTTATTTATCCACATATTCGTTTCCCTGATGTACAGGGATCTATACGAAAGTCGCGTGTTTGTTATTTTTAGACAAATTAAATAAAATAACTCTGGATTGAACATTGAACGATACTTGAAATAGTGTTATCCCATCCTGAAAGGGATTGGTCCATCCGCAAACTGCACAGATGCATTATGCAGTTCTCGATGCAAGTAACGCGTGGGTGCAGTAGTTGATGGTTTTCAAACAATGCGCGGCATTCACTCGCGTGGTTGTCTTTAGCAGACTTTTCGCTTTGCAAACGGAATATTAGTTGAATTTCGTGTTCCATTACAAATATAATAATAGTAACCTTTTTTTGCAGTATTTATATTCTTTATTTTTATTCTTTAAAGTGTATGCCAAACTTCATAGCGGTTTTACGCCATTGCCCTTAATATAATTAAACAAATTATTTTTTCAACATTATTTTTAAGTATTCAATTTTTCGTCTTGAATATTATAGAGTACATATTTATGTTTATAATTAGGTATTATAGCTTCAATACACCTTAAAATATGTTTGAATAAAAAACACCACAAAATGGATGCGTTATGCCTATTTCCGGATATCTTCTCTTCCGTGACTTTCCCCGGTGCGCGTTTGTTCAACACAGAAAAGAAGATCACATTGTGATTAAGCAATTAAATAGGTCTTTTTTTTTAAGAACACCCAAATATCGTGGAGGTCCGACATTACAATCCATATACGTGTAACAAAATATTGATGTGCCTATTATAATAATTAGAATTTAATTCTACCACTCAAAGACTACCACACGTTGCCCTACATGGGTAACCAGAGGGAAGATGGAAAGCTTGTTGGTCTTGTGGTTAGGACACTCGCCTCGTGATCCAAAGGTCGCTGGTTCGAACCTCACTCCAGACTAGCAAGTTAGTCCTATTTTCATAGCACAAGTGTTTAGCTTAGTTTGAAAATAGTAAGAATATTGGTGTGACACGTATTCCGTGTTCACATCTCTATTTAAAAAAAAAAAAAAAAAGACAGCTGGGGAGTCCACATCACAAGAGATGGCAATTTCTGCACAAACAGGCCCTAGGCAGAAGAAGAATTTAATAATTTAATATTTAAAATGTTTTATATGCCATTATTGCACATCTGTTGGGTGTTGAGAAGTGATATTGCACCATCGAATATGTAGTCAAAAAAACACAAAATTCAATTTCTGCTTCCTGTGTTGGGTTTTTCAAGACAAGTATTTATGAATCCTTGTACTCCACATTCCCCTCAATCTACATATCACACTAATTGGACCATGTAGATTTACTACTACTTTCCAAAGGTCTCATCTAAGATTGCAAAAGTCGTTAACTTAAATTAATTTAGTAATTACACGGACATAAATAAATACGCTCGTCCATTCATCAAAGTGAATGGCGATCTGATTGCAATTATGGCCATTAAAAATCTGTCAAAGAAAGCAAGACTAGCGGTACATGATTGAGTTCTGGTACCAACTCGGATGTATGGAAGTGAAGCCTGGAATTGGCAAAAATAGAAAAAAAGTACATTGAATGCGGTAGAAATGCGGTCGCTTGGACGCATGTGTAGAAAATCTTTGTACAATAGAGTAGAGAATGAACGAATTAGAAGTGAATAGCGTAATAGATAGAATAAAAGATCGCTGAGATGGTTTTGCCATGTGGAACGGATGGTAAAGAAAATGTATGAGACGAGTGTGACCAAATAAACCAAGTATTATTATTATTATTTATTAATCAACGCCCTAGTGAGCATCTACTGTACCACATAATTAAAATGATTTTTATATACCTAACATAAAACACGTTTTACAATAAATAATTTAAAAATAATAATATAATAAAACATTTTTAAGATAAATGAACAATATATTATATATAAACAATGATTATTATACAAGCAAACAGTAATAAAAACAAACCTTTAACAATTTAACAATAGAGTAAAATAAAGATAACTAAACCAATATGTCAGATAAATAAGATAAGAAGATAAAATAAACCGAAAAAATAAATATAAAAGGTAAAATCAAAACATATTAAATGAGCAATAATTAGGACACTTTAAAATAAATGAATATATATCATGCATGGGGAACAAAACATAAGTAAAAATTTAGTCCATTTAAACTGTAATTAATTCTATTGGCATGTTCTAAGTCTAAGTATTTCTTTAATTCGGTATGCTCCTACAACGAAAACTTTCTACGAATTCCGAAAACTGTTCTCGAAGCTTCGTTCTGTTCGAAGCTTCAACAACCGAAGAGCGCGCATTAGAAGATGTATGAAGAGAAGTGGACGAAGCAAAAGTGGTCAGCCTGGAAAACTTTGGCGTTCTATCTTCTCTGCCTACTCCTCTGAGAAACGGCGTGATGGTTAGTTAGTTAGTTATTAATCACCGAATAAGACGGACTGTCATAAATTTGTCTTGTCTATTTTTGAGCGTTGGGATAGCTATCACCAGAATAACAATCTGCGTAATTTTTTAGCGCTAGGGCGTGTTCCTATTCTTCCGTATTCCGTTTATGTTCCGTCTTCGTTATTCAAATTTTTGAAACTTCAACCGTCACAGTTTAAATACGGAATGCGGCACCGGAAGCACGGGACGGCGCGTCAGCCATCGCATTAGTGATGCAGTCCACCTCCAGGAGAGCCAACTTCACAATGGACGCGGCCGACCAAATGAATCAGTCGGGAAATTAGCTACAGGAATTAATTAAAAATCACATCGTCGTTAATATTATATATGATTAAACAACAAGTTTTGACTCAATACCATGGTTAAATGCATTGCGAACGACTATGGATATATTTTTCACGATTACGATAAAAAATCTACGATATGTGAATACATAAATGTAAAATGGCATTTTCCCCGCTATGCTCCCTATGTGGGGGCGTAGCGGGGCAAATGTATTATTACTTTAACAACAAGACATAAACTGACAAAATCTTAACTTTTTCACAGACAATCTTGTACTTTTAATTATGAAGTCCAGAAGGTGCTGCTTCAAAATGAAAAATTAACCTCCACAATATATAATTGAGTTCGAGAAAGAATTGCTGTTTAATTTTACGTATTTTTTTTTATCGAAAACACTGTTTTTAAGTCTTTTTTAGATAGCATAAACGGCTGTCGAAATGGCATGGATCGCACGTGAAGGTCACGTGCCGACTGACGACCAATTAAAGCGAGCCCTTTGAAACATTGCACGGCGTTTCGTTCGAGCTGTCGTAGGGATTCCCCGCTATGCCCCGCTACCCCACTATGCCCCTCCCTGCCCTACGCCTTTGTTTTTAGGGTCTTGCGCGTGGTATTCGGTCCCCAAACTCTCTCAAATTGTTAAAGAAAAAAGTAAGAGTTATTCACGGTGAATGAGGTGAATAAAAAATATACATTTCAGATATTTCATTTTCAAATACGTAACTTCATAACATTCCTTTCTCTAGGACAAACGTGCGCCGGTTAATGTTGCGTCTCAGCCACGGCGGAGCAGCTTCACAGGAATAGATATAACAAGGCCATTTTGTTATTTTTTCAAAAAAAATTCATGCGCATTCTGTCAAGCTATGTTCCAAACTCAAGATATACAACACAAACGGTTCTCCATCAACGGATAATAAATCTAAAAAAACATTAAATACAGTTCCCACGTAATGAATTGCATTTTGAACAGTTTGCACATAATTGGCATGCAAATTCTCTAATGTAGGTACACGTCTTCTATTACCGAAAATACATTTCAGTAATAAACTAAGTTTTTACGCAAATACTTGCATTTCTATTTACCTATTTTTAATTTCACGTAAAAACGCCCGCAGCTGTCATGTCGTCTATGTGACGTCAAGCCTAAGTAAACATTACATTGTGTCTATGGCAACGGTTCAAAGACACGGTGATGGGTATTGAGGCGTGGTGACGTCATTCGCTCTGACCTGTGGTTCAGTTAAAATGGCGGATTGCACAATTTATACTTTTATGTTATTGAAAATCTTATTAATCCCAATGTTTATATTAAAACTGGATAATTTTTTTACAATCCTTTCATAATATTTTCTTCTCTAAAATTACTTATTCTTTAATACTGTCATCATGCCTATTCAATCACCATAACACATTAATAGCGCCCAGAAAATATGCAATTTTGATAACAGAATTTTAACCAATAGCAATTGTTGCAAGTGATGTCGTTACCAGGGAATGCAATCCCGATCCCGCGAGATGGGATCCTGCAAGATCTCGAAGCATTTTACGAGATCAATCCCGAACCAAAAAATCGGACGAGATTATCGGGATTGATCAGCATTTTTTATGTTTTGTATGTTTAATTGTATATGTCTATATAGCTTTTAGTAAGTACTTAAAACTTATGTTCATGTCACATTCAAATAATGAAAATAGCATTAAACAATATTTGCTGTATTTTATCAACCCAACATAGTAATAAAAACAACTACTACTTAGTAGTTTTTACTCTACTACATTTACTGATTGATACTTGGAAAAACGCTTACAAAAACTTTAATGCAATGATTAATAATGAGCATTTTATTAAAATTGCTGATATAAAAATGCAAGGCATTGTCGTTAATTGCTATTCAGCTCTATAAACAAATAAAAAACTCGAAAGTATTCGGGATCCTGATCCGTAGGGATCCCGCGGGATTGGAAATTCTTATCTCGAGGGATCCCGAAATTCCCGAGTTGGGATTGCATTCCCTAGTCGTCACTTATGAGAATTATTAAATTTCACCTAGAACGCGCCGAAAGGAGTACAACTTTAAAAATATGACACTGAGAGGTCGTCAGGGATGAAGGAACGTACCAAAGAAGAAGAAGATATGTCTGCCGTCTATGTAATCATATTCCAAGATGTAATCGTCACTTCCCGTTAGATTAAAAGATAATCTACGACCATAGATAAATAATGTTGGCGACGCGTCTTCCGCACTAGCAGCATTATGCAACGCGGAAAAATATCAGCTATGCTAATACGCTCTCTGAGATCACAAATGTCACCTCCAGCTTCAACATGTGGATTCTATAGCCTGTACGTAGACCTCGGTCTCCATAAATATGATTTTAATCAATAGTATTTTTTCATGTATGTTCACAGAAAACAATTACTAGATTCTGTCCACAAAGGGATAATTATTAA
>JADDOH010014628.1:0-20263 GCA_016648135.1 Agrypnia vestita | reverse complement strand
GTTCAGCCTTGTCATATACCTTCACACTTGACACACATTCATTCACATGCCTTCCGCGTTCACTCAACATGCATCAGACTAATTGTGCATTTCGGCAGAGGTGCATAATCACACAGATCACTTCGCGAATACACGCATTAACATCAAGACATATTGACTAAAAATGCCTGAAAATCCATATTTTCAATTATTTAACTCCTTAAATAGACCAGTATTAACAATATTTTTATTTGTATGTTCTGAGAAAATGATTAGTACTGAATTATATTCCACATTTTACAGCATCCTACAGATCTTGGCGCTGTCAACAGAGAAGCGCCTGTGCTTTTTTCCACTTGGTCGGTCCAACGAGTGGGGACCTTCGGGAACTTTCCGTTTTGTAGTCTTTCCATTACTTTTTCAGTCTGCTCATAACTTTTCGCCGTACTTATCCGCCGTTGGTCTATTCTGGCTCGCGTCGTCGGTAATTAAGGATCGAGATAATTAAAGTCCTTGACATTTTCAAGATCCGGAGCGATATCCACCCGGGGAGGCTGGTTACGTCAATAAGCATCAGCTTTGTTTTTTCTTTATTTATCTCTAGGCACTATTTCCTATTTTCTTCTTTAAAACAAATAACTAATGCAGCCATTTCTTCTTGTGATGGAGCAACGAGGGTTGTATGGTCGGCGTATATGTGACTATAAATTTTTCTGCCTCAAATTTTCACTGTGTGGGCCTAAATAAATAAATTTTAAATTTTCAAACATTCTATTGGCTTTACATTAATTAGCTCCTCAGTTATTATTTATTTATTCTGAGGTATACAGAATTAACACACCTAAAATAATTACATACATATAAAAAAAAATCGTGCTTATACTTATGTAAGCGCGGTAGAAGATATAATACTATCGACAAAAACATTCCTAAAAAACGATCGAAATATTCGGGAAATTGCATATGAATAGAGTCTGACAGCTGACAAGAATTCAATATGGCGTTGTTATCGAGATGTTGTCCCTTTTCAAAAAATGTCCAAGTACTTACTCACTTTCATGTTTCATCGATCAAAAGTTTCGAAATTATACAACCTTTTCAGTCGCATTGAATGTCGAATCGAATCGAAAACGATCAAAACATTCGTGAACTCGCATGTAAACAGAATCTGACAGCTGTCAAGAATTCAATATGGTGTCGTTAGTTCTGGTATCGCTTTCTGCTACATGTTCCGCTACATGCTGCGTGCGCAACTTCAGTTACAATAAAATGTTTACTCTGAATGAGCCAAAAGAAGTATAACTTCAAACATTTTGTAAATATTTTGAGATATATTTCACCTTTCCTTAACTGACAAGACTTAACTCGCTTATTTTTTGGTACCATTGTGAATGTCACATGTTGAGTATTGTTCCCAAAAATCTTGCCCTACCGCAAGTTGGACTTTATTCATATAGTTTGTTCATATAATTTGCGTCGTCGAGGAAGCGACACGATTGTTCGAAGTCGGTGGCTAAATGATTCGTAAGGGAATTTCAATTGGCTAGTCCCAACTATCAATGTTGTATTACATTCAAAGTGTTGACCATTGTGGATCCACAACCCTATTTGTTAGACTGTCAGTTGTGATCAGACTGACCTGGTCATCATTGTGGACAAGCGGAGATCATCACATCTCTTCTATGTATGTCTCAGTGTGTCACGTTCGTACAGCTGAATGGGACGAATGGCTGGACCACTTATCTATGCGCCTAATATCTATAGTGTACTGTGGTGTACTATACTGTACCTACAGTTATTGTATCTACTTTACGTTTGTGGAAAGGAGAAACGAGGCTACAAACAAGGTAAGCTTAGTGCTTCTACAGTTCTACTTCCTTTGACTGTGATTTTTTAACAACTTTTTAACAACGGAATTTGGTTGTAATTTGTATGGAACAAATTACAACCAAATTCCGGACACCTTTAATTTACAAGGGATAAATGCAGAATGCGGCATTGGGAGTTGTATGAAATATTATCAAGTTTTTTTGGTATAATTGAGTGTCCTGATTCCAATAATGTCATAAAATAATGTCGCACTCTTATATTTATTTATATTAAACGAGTAATTCCAATTTATAAATCGCAATTATTACCTTAGTAGGTTTTACAGCTCAACCATTTTATCAATACGATATGCGAGTATCCGGCAGGGAAAAAGCCAATTTTTTGTTAAAAACGGAAATAAGTCTGGATAACGTATCCGACAGGGAAAAGGCCAATTTTTGTTTAAATAAAGGCACTCGGGACACTTCAAATGAAACCTTACACAAAAACTTTGCGAGTTCTTGTTAAGCGGCCCATTCATTATACTACATGACAGTCCACCGACCAGAATAGTGAATGGTCCACTTTATATTTTTTTTTATCTATGATTATATCTTATCCATAGATATGTGTAATAATTCAAAGGAAATGGCTGACTTGTCAAACTTACTAAGGTAATAATTGCGATTTATAAATTGGAATTACTCGTTTAATATAAATAAATATAAAAGTGCGACATTATTTTATGACATTGTTGGAATCAGGACACTCAATTATACCAAAAAAACTTGTTAATATGTCATACAACTCCCAACGCCACGTTCTGCATTCTACCCCATTTCCAATGCGAATTCTTGTAAACATACCTCAAAGTTGAAGTAGGAAAATTATGAAAATTAATCTTCTACTTAGGTAATATTATTAGTATGTTAATAACTATTGCTGTAATACTTACCCTTCGCTTCGCACCATGCCTTTCTTACTTTGCATTTTTTATTTATTTAATTTTATTTGTTTTGGGAAACATACAGTACAATGTAATAATTTTTTATATAACATCAAAAAAATATTCATTTAACACGACCAGTGAAGTTTCCTCGAAGCCGGTAAAAAAAACTAAGTAAAAAAATGATAAAGTATACGTGATAAAAGTTTAAATTATGATAGGTAATCATTTCAAAGATTTAAATTACGATAATGCATAAAATGGGAAGGGTGGGAAGAGGAAAGGAATGGGATTCAATTAAAGAAGTATTAAATTTATTTCAATAATCATAAAAGAGATTACGGAGTTTCATTTTAAATAAAAGCAAATTGTCACTAATAATGTCTAGGTTATTTGTAGAATTTAACAGGTTAATTACCCTGTATATTTATACCCTATTAATTTGAATAATTCTAAAAACAAAGTTCATTGTTTTATTTCATAATTTGTTGAATAATTATTGCTATATTTTACCTTATTTCTTACAACATTTTTCTTATTATGTACCTGCATGTGATAATTTCTATTTATATATTTAAATCCTGTTATATTTATATCGCATGAATGATAATTTAATATACGTATTATATTATTATATGGAATGTGTGGGACTGCACAAACCTCCCCTCATACTGGAATATAGTTTTTTTTTTATTTTTTATTAATTGACATGTTCGTTATTTTATGGTGCGACATTACAATTTTAATTTTTGTTTGACTAAACTTTATATTTTTATATATTTTTATACGTTCAGCTATTTTGTCACTAATGTCACACGGATAATCGAGCCTACAGTATTTTAAATGAATTTTTATGTAATTTATTGACTCATTTTAAAAATATGAAAAACGTTTCGCTCTTTAATTTTTGCTGTGCAAAGGAAATTTCAATTTTATCCTGTGAACGATTTTTTTGTTTTCGATTGAATTGGAAATTGGAATAGATTGGTCTAAATGGTTCCGGTCTCTGCGGTAGTTGGAAAATTAAAATAACAAGAACGTCATAAATATTAAAAAATACTTTATTTTTTGGTACCGATTCTGGTACAAGGCTGAACGAATAAACGAATAACTGTACAATTTAGTTCCTGGTTAAATAACCAGTTTATAAAAAATGGAAGGTACTCATATACGCGCGCTAGAAGTTATTTTATTTTTTATTTTATTTTATTTTTTATTTTATTTATTTTATTTATTTATTTATGGGAAACTAACAGTACATATAAAGAGATTATACATGATTATTGAACAGTATAGAGACCATCTTACAAGTTTCCACAGAATTAACCTGTTGTGTTTTAACATAAAGCAACAATAGCTTGAGTTATAGAATAAAAAACAAAAAAAGTGAAAGTTTTAAGTTATGGACAAACTATGGGAGTCAAAGAATTAGAGGTAAAAGGAGAATAAGGAATGGATAGGAAAGGACAAATCTACTTAGTAAAAAGGACAAGAGATAAGACTAAAAAGAAGTGCAAAAGATATATGTATAGCATAAAGATATCTGATCAATACATCTGCATATATATATATGTATATATATATATATTTCTTTGGCGTGATTGTGATAATTAATATTTACATATTGGTTAAAAATGTATATTAATATAATAATATGATGTCTAAGGAGATGATAAATTATAATTGATAACATTTTAATGTAGTTACATTATGTAATTATTGGTTTGTGATAGATAAAATAATAAATAAATTGTCTTCGAATCGACATCTCACTATAATTCGAAGACATTTATCGCAACAGCATCGCAGACATATAATATGGCGTGATAAATGAGAATGAAATAAAAAGACGTGCGCATTTTCAATTTGTTATATCGATTTTCGGCCTAAAACGTTTCCGTATTCGAAAGTTTTGAAACTATACAACTTTGAAAGCCGCATTTTTTTGTCGAGTGTATGAAGTTTTTTGTTGTTTTGAAAACGAATATCTGACAATTACGTTATTTTTGAAAATATATCGACAGTAACATGAAATCCTAATACACAGCTAAATTCAATAAACAGCTCTTATTTTCTATTCAATATCCAATCATTTATCAGCTTTTGAATTGAGCATCTTTATGATTGGTACTCGATTCAAGATGGTTGAAAATACACTATTTATAATACTGGAACACTAATTTCAAGTGAATAAATTTTTGGCATTAATGGATGCGCGCGCATTTTGTGGTCTCGCATTTCCGCTACCTGCTGGTTCTCGCTACACGCGTTCCCACTAAATTGCTTCTAATTTCGGTTACAGAAATTTTTTTACCCTCAATGCTCCACAATAAGATAACTTATAAAGAGTTGTGCGTACTTTAATTAATACATGGTTTCAGAGTATTTTTAAATCTCACTTAGCCAATAAACTCGATACTAGTAATGAACTTTCATCATTGACAGAATAAACGGCAAGTACTTACTTACTTTTTTAATCGAAATATTGATACATCTATCAGAAAGTAGTTGAATATCAAAACATTAGCGCCATAAACTATTTTTTGCAAAATCAAAGGAAACTCTTTTACATCTTGTTTATAACGTGAATAAGATTAAATAAAAAGTAATAGAATGAGGCATTAAAAATAAAGCAATCAAATAACATGAAATTGGTATATTTTGTGAATTATTTCAACATTTAAAATGAACTTAAGTACATTTTGAAACCAGACAATGGATTTCGGTTGCTTTTGAAATTTAAGCATTTGGATTTAGGATGATTTTGAAGTTCAAGGAAATAAATATATTCATTGTACTATCGGGGGTGTAGTGAAATAAAATTTTCAATTATTTAAGTGTGTCAAATATTATTAAAGATTTTGAAAATTGTTATTAAACGATGAAGATATACATATTTTATTCTAGTAACTCAAGCTGATTTTGAATAAGCAATAAATATAGACTGATACTTGTTTTGATAGTTAACTAATATTTAAAAAGTAAGAATGAGTTTAGAGACCTAATAATAATAAAAAAATGGTGTTTAGGTAGGTTTAACGACATCGAGAAACCATTCTACATCAAGAACAAGGATTATTTTGAAAACCGAAACGACGTTATTTGAAAATATATGAAATACATGGCGTTTTAATGAAAGTCGTTACAGAAACCTCAAAATTAGATGAAGTAATTCCACTTGCGACGAAATTTGTGGCTCAGTTGCAAAGTACATCATATTTCAAAACAACCCACAGTAAAAAAAACATACCCCTTCATAATTGAGTGCTTATGTTCAAGGCAAGATGTTTCCTTTTAATTTACAGAGTTATTAAGGGTGGAAGAAGGCAGGCAGGCTCTGGGTCCTTCCACGGTGTATAAGGGTGAAGGGTGATTATTTATGACGTTATATAATTAGCAAAATAAACTTTCGTTTTAATAATAAGTTAATGAAAGTGAAGATTTCATTAACGTAGGTGGGTAGCTACTAGGGTTATTATAATTTATGTATTAATATGGTAAGCTTAATTTACTTGTCACTTTCATAGTTGTGTGCATATAAGGGTAGCAAGTAATCGTGAAGTTGAAATTTATTACACTGCATAAAATTATTCAAATTATACCTTAACGTCGTGGGCACAATACTAGAATTAGATAACACAAATTTTGTGAGTTTTGAGATATTTAAACTAAAAAAACTTTGAAGACTAAGTTACTTAATATTAAAACTAGGTAATTTGTACATGTTTTTATAAGTAAGATATTAATCATAAAAAATGAATGAAAATTGTAGGCCCTAACTGAATATGTATATATTTATACATATATTTATTTATTAACGTTTCTTTAATTTATCTCAGGAGTTCGTTATAATACTATTATATTATCGTCATGAGACTTAGCTGTGAGAGTCACTGGACATAAATTTAATTTAAACACTATACTTTAATCCACACTATATCTCAATTAATCCCTCGTCTGTTAAACGCTTTTTTTATCGCATGAATATTCTGTTCATTTATCGCATGTAAATACCTACGCATTTTGCTCGATATCTACGCGTTGGTAACACTGCGGTCATTGGTTTTTTATCACTGACTAAGTCGCGTAGGTTAAACGTCGAAACAAGCGGCACTGGCTCCGCCTTTTTACACGAAACACGATGGTTTTTCGAACCTCCCAGATTATAATATACATTTCTAGTGTTAAGGAGAATGTTCCCGTCACTTTTAGACTGTACCAGAGAAAAAGGTCTTTATTGAGCATGCAAACTTTGACTGCAATTGTCTCAAAACACATTTTTAGTTGTTCCAGTGTTGAGCCCACGATTTTTTAAATTAATTCCTAGGAAGATGGCTCTGTTCGAAAAAGAAATTGCGGATCTTTAGAGACCTATATTATGTAGCTGGAAGAGTGTGTCATACAAGTTTCATACTGCAATGTTGGTACTGTACGTGATATGAGACTGTCGGATCTGACGTCAGAATTGCCGGACAAACGTGCAGCCCCGATAATTATTCGCGGGACACCCGCCGGAAATGGTACATGCCAACATCCGTGGAATTCCACATGTTCGCGGAGGTCAAACAAATCGGCGCATTCCACAAAAAATCGCCGCTGGTGAAATACCTTACGGTTGAACTATCGCGTCATTTAAACGTTAAAATCAAAAGTCTTGCAATAATTTGATCAATCTAATTGAAAGAGAACATTCTATAAAGCGTCTAGAAAAAATTAATCTAGTTAATTTTTTTTTTATTAATATAAAACGGCATTACACGCGTTAAATATTATTAATAATAGCCGAACACTCGTGAAAAATTACTCGGGAAATAATAATGATATGATAAGCGTAACCGCGCAACATGAGCCGCGCGTTGTTTCGAAATTTAACACTTATTTCTTGTAAGATGTAAAAATGTCGGTTTATTTGGAAGAATTGAACACAAAAATATATGAAAACGTCATATATAGACAAAATTAAAACAAAAAACAGAAAATAACAAAGTTCGTTATCAAATAATAATCCGTAGAAATCTAGGTAATAATATAATGTTTTGGAAGTTTCGAAAAAATAATAATGACTAAGGACCATTTTCCACTACAATAATAATAATTTTCACGTTCGTAACACCGTGTAAACCGGGCTTTTGCGTAACACGCCACAAAACTTCGTTCAGAACGCTGCATTTGAACTGATAAACCACGCACATCCTGCGCACGGCAAAGAAAGTGCGTTTGCGCACATTCCGTTGAGTGCGGTCTAGCTATAATTTAACGTTAAGCTACCGTGTGAAACTATTTTAAAAATAGAACGCCACACTTAAAAATATACGATAGAATGTGAGCTCTGTATTTAACGAATGCGTTGAACATAAAGTATAGTATAGATGTTTTGACATCATATATATTACATGTCATCAACAACAATGCGACAAAGGGGGCGTCCATAAACCACGTGGCTGATTAAGGGGGTCAAGGGGAGGGTGGGGGGGGGTGGTAGGTTGAATGCTACGCTGGGCTACGTGAGGGGAAGGGGAGGGTCAGGGTAATTATCTCAAGTTTTCATTCCAGCAAGTTATGGACGTTACGTACAGACAGACAAAAAATGATTATATTTAGATTACATTAAAATATCAATGAAATAAATTTTACAGGAGAGCCGAAACTAAAAGTTTTTTTACTAACCATATCGGAAAAAAGTACATTTCAGAATTAGCTATAGTGAGCTAGGAAGAATAGTGAGAAGTGACGTATCATATTAGGAGTAAATATTTCAAAGCTCACCCCAACATCGACACTCTTGAAATTTACAAACTCGTTTTACATTTCTTGTAAGGTTTTTCGGCCCTGAATTGAAATTCCCGGTCTTAGTATTATTTTCCGTTTCATCCCTCTCTTTTTCATTTTGTGAGGTGCTGCAAAAAGCTTGGAAAATCGACTTGGAATAATAATCCTGAACGTGATCAAATATTAGAATCAAGAGGTGTCGGTTTCGGCTACCGCATTTCGAGGCGATGAAATTTGAAGGCGTCCCTGTAAAAAGGTTCTGTATGCAAAAAAAAAAAAATACAGGAGAGAGAAAAAATACTCAGTGAAATAAATAACAAGAATTTCAGTTTTATTTTATTTTCTAATATTAAATTGCCAATTATGGACATTAATTTTACGTTTTCTTTGTCTATTTATATTGATGAGCAATCCCAGTGACATCGTCAAACTATTGGCATCAGTCATATTTGTTACTACCAGATGAATATTGACCCTTTTTCCACGTTAACCAACTTTTGAGATCGAATTTCGCCAAAAATAAGTTGAAATCATGAATAATAAAATATCGCACATGCTGCATACTGTTATATAGATCATTTTAAAACAATAAAATCACTCTGTCACACTCTGTGATTCATGTAGTGTATAGACCCTTTTTACAGTGACGCCTTCATTTCTCAAAATTTTCAAGCGAACTTACTTTTTTTTTAGCAGTTTTGGGGTTCGACGTGATAATTTTAATTTTCAATATATTACTAAACTTTGCACTACAAGCACTTTTCGTTATTTTGTCATTATCATTATAAGAGTATCCCTGTCATCATCAGGAATATTATTAATTAAATCCCTAGAATAATTGATGCGGTGGTGTTGCATCAATTCGTAGACAGTGGATTCGTCTCATTTACTGCGTTGTAAACTATGTATAAAATATTTAAGAAATACTAGCAAACTAAAAATAACATATGTGCAGAGATGTGCAAAATAGTTTATTAAAATTATTTAAATGCAAAAACGTATTTTCAAAATACCTTTATTTAAATAAAATATCTTTAGTTAGTTAAGATTTTTGCAAGTCATTTATTTCGCTGATTTTAATACTAATATTTGTTCAAGCAGTGCATATTTCATGTTCCGTTTATGTGGTCTCATAATCATTCCACCAAATGAAAATATTCGTTCAACAAGAGCATGGTTAAAAGTATTATATTTAAGGAAAAGTTTTTTCACTTCAGGATATCGTTCAAGGAATTTAATCTATTTTCATCGTCTTTTAAATATTGTGGTGTTTCCAGATCTATTGTAATGTTGGCATTATCACTAGCTACAGAAGAGGGTTGAACTCAATACGGGCAATACTTAGGATGGGTGCGTTCATAAAAAAGGAATTTTCGGTGAAATCAAATGTGTAAAAAGCATTAAATAAAAAATTAAAGATAATTTTTCAAATACAAAAGATGCTAAAATTTCTATGAAACTCAATGTCTGTCTGTCTGTCTGTCTGTTGTCCGATTAGATTCAAATTTTGCATATTTATGCTTTAGTAGCATAAATACGCGGGTAACACAGGTGACATTTCCTTCTTATGTTTTTACTCATTCTTCTTCTCCTGATATATTTTCGATACAAATCTGTACCGTTTGACCACTCGGACTCAAAATTTGGAAACATTCTCTAGGACCCGGCGGGTAACATAGGCAACATTTCCTCCCTATTCTTTAATATTTTCCCCTCTCTCTGATATATTTTCGATGCTAATCTGTACCATTTGACTAATTGGACTCAAGATTTGGAAACTTATTCTTTAGGACCCGGCGGGTAACAAAGGCGACATTTCCCCACCCCCCTTTTACCCTTCCCCTCCTGATATATTTTCGATTCAAATCTGTACCGTTTGACCGATCGGATTCAAAATTTTCAACTCATTCTTTAGGACAAAACAGTAACAAAAGTCGGGTAACACATTTCCCCTTCTCTCTCTAACCCATCCCATCTCCAGAAATATATTCTGTACAAATATACATCGCTTCACCGATTGGACACAAATTTTTAAATAAAAATATGTCATATTTCTTCCCTAGACAACCTATCCATCCCAGCCTTGATTAAATGGAAACATTGTTTTAATTAGAGAATTTTATTAAATTAATTAATTTAATAAAAATAATGGAATGTTTGTTTTCCCTCACAAATTTATTTTAACTTTACCTTTAACCCATGTACTCCGGGTTCGAACAGTTAGTTTTAAATAAAATAGAAAAGGCATTTTGAAAAAAGTTGTTTAAAATACAAAATAAAAATAGGTATTTTATATTTGCATTTCAATTATATGTATTTCAAATAATTCACATCCCTGCACATGTGTTAGTTATGATACTAGTGTGCGAAATATTGCTCGCCCGCAGTTGCTCACCAATTGCGTGATAGGATGTATAAGTTCTTTTTTAGATGAATGTAGATAATATCGATTAAGAAACACGTTTATTGAAAGACGTATACATATTTTTTCAATTATTATTTAAGGTTAGGTTAGGTTATCTGGTAGCGAGCAATTTTCCGGTAATTGTGACGCTATATGTAAGAATATTCATAAAAGTATCATGAATATACATACCATAATCATTATTTTTTCACATCTTAATTTTTTTATTTATTTTTAATTTTTTTAATTTATTAATTAACGCCCTATAGGGATTTTACAATAGATAGGTAAGTGTACATAATCAGAATATATAGATAGTTTAAAGAGAAAAAAACAATAACATGTTACCATAATAATGACATAAAGAGAAAAGAAAATACTTAAAATATAGATACAAATACATAAAGATAAATATAATATAAAAATAAAAAGCAAGTATGTATATAAAAAACAGAAGTATGAGAAAAACATAATATAATAGAAATTTAAAAACAAAAAATGTATAATGTAGAGTGAAAAGATATAGCATATTTTAAAGCTACTTAACCCTTGATTGAGAGACGAATCCAATTTTATACATTTTTTATGTAAAAAAATGGTCTACGTCTCGACTGGGAAACAAGAATATTGAAATTTAGGGGAGCAGTGTATACAAAGAGGGATATAAAACACGGATATTATCTTATTTACATGATAAATTAACGTTGTTCAAAGAAATGTGCTTTTTCGTAAATTGGTTATAGAGTGAATGTGTGTTTGCAGATCTAATAAGGATCCTTCCGGCTCGTATTCCCAGTAGGTAACTAAGTTTCCTTAAAAAGTACATAGGGAGTAAGATTTATATTTTTACTCCCTTTCTTTTAGCGTCTGCTTGCTTGCTTGTCTGACGAAAAAACTTTGGATCGATTTTTAACCCTTTTCTCGTGATTAAATCGAGCTGTAACTTTGCAGGCAGACTCGTGGCGATAATAAAAATGATCTAACAAATTTTCGTTTTAATAAAATTAATTGTTATAGTATAATTTTAGAATTTTAGAAATTTTAATGGTTTTTTCAAATTGGAATCATTCTATATAACTTATTAGCCCCACGCGTGTATATTTATTTTAACATATTGAAATAACAATATATTGCTCTGTTGTACTATATTTATTGTTAATTAATATTTTTCATGTAAAACCTGCAATGAATTAATTAATCTTTTTTTCTTTTTTTTAACAGTATTTTTTTATTCTGTCTTATTGTATTTTATTTTAATAAACTTAAGTTACAATGTTCAACCACACTATTTTGTTACATCTATTATATATTCATATTATTACTTGTAAAAGCCCCTTGGGTGTAAATAAATAAATGAATAAATAAATATGATTTCCATCGCCTATTCATTTATTCACCTTTAACACACTTTGTTAAGTAAATTATTGAATACTGAAGAAAGGTTTTCTCGTGCGGTCGAAAATTTATTATGACCAGGACTTCCATTTCGATGAATACTTGCTTCCCTCTATCATTTTCCCCTGTTCCGATCTTCCGCTGTTAAGGATAATAAATTAGACATTAGATATAGCGGGATTTGTGGCCTACTGATGCCAGCCAAGGAAAAGAAAACCATTAGACCTCGACCTATTTTGTTTTGTCCGAATTCTTTTGTTCCGAGTCAAAAATTTCTTTCCAATAATGAAGGTTCTCTTTAGCTACAATGACGCTTGTCGTAATACTAACAAATAACTTCACGCCATTTCTCTGCAGGGGTAGGCAGAAACTAAAAAACGCCACATTTTACTTGGCCACTCGAACCCGCACTTTTGCTTCGGCTACGTTCATACTCTACGGCAAGTTGAATCTTTTAACAGTTGTTAAGTTGATTGTTAAGTTGTTAAGTTGAATCATCCTCCAATATTTATAATATATTATCATACCAGGTCTTTCGCGGACGCTCGCCTCATATATTTTCTTAACCATCCTTTCTTCGCTCATACGTTCTACATGACCAAACCATCACAGCGATCTTTTCTTTATTTTATCTACCACGTTAACAACGATTCTTCGTAGTAGCCTGAGATTAATATAGTGTCCTAGTCGATTCCAGAGTGTTGTGAAGCATTCCAGATATTACGAGAGATTTCAACAGTGTGTAATTTCTTCTAATTTTACCATCTCGTAACAATATACTTTACATAAATAAAAAACTGATTTTTTTCTATACAAAATTAAAATTTCATAGGTAAGGAACATATATATTTCGCACGGGGTTATCAATAGTTCCTACGCGGAGAAGATCAATCAGACAGATTTGAGGTTTATTGAGACATTTGCATTTTATTGCTTATGGAATTTAACCTCCGTCGCATTTACTATCCAGTATAATCGTATGTCTTTATTACATAGCAGTAAATGAGATATATGTTGACACAAATAAAATATTAATTGCAATTGGGAAATCTGACAAGACAAACACGATGAGTTCTACATTCAAATTAAAGTGTTGATATCATTTCTAGAATTTCTAGATATAAATTACTAGAAATGTGGAGAAACTAATCAAATAATCTCGTTGCATCGCAAACTCTGACATTTATATATGAAATCGATGCAAGTGCGCGCGCATGTAAGTTATTTGACAGGTCGACATAGAAGATCATAGAAAGGCGAACCATGCTAGTCGACCAGAACGAAAAACAAGCAATAGACAGACATATGACGCGAGTGGGTACTTACGTGCGAAACGGAGCGAAACTACCTAGCGATATTTTTTTATGGTCAATTTATATCTGGAGCATCACTTTTTGCATCAATGCGCCATCTTTTCTCTCATAATGGCCGCCGCTCCAGCAGCTAACTGCTTTACCGACTCAACGGCTTGATTCTCTTTTTGGGTTGCAGAGTCGCTATGAGGATACTCTCATACGCTCGCTACTCTTGGATACAAGATAATGCCAGAATTTACAGAATAATCAAGAGGGAATAAAAGATGCGAGTTTCCCCAACATTGAGTGTCAGGACAGAAGAAGGGAATAGCATGATGGGAAGTTAGTTCTTGCACATACTAACCAATCGCATCAATCGGTCAAAGATTGCTATTGCGTTTGCGACTTCAAGCATATATAGCTGGCTGCAGGGAAATTGATAAATTTTCCATTCCCGTTCGCACTCAGAGTAGGGGACGGTTTCGCCTCGCACCAATAAGGCTGACAGTTCCACAAGAATTATTTATCGGATCTGTGGAACTTTTGCGACCGCTGTGGAGGAAAATTTATGGACTTGGACAAATTGTTTAAAATGCGGGGGCGGTCGAAACATATGGGCATCATAAAGTCTTGGTGAAAAAGGAAATTAAATTAATATATATCATCTCACATGTGAATTAAATTGAATTTGCCTATCGAAGGGGGATTTTAAATTTGGTTGAAATATTATACGAATTTTCTCTGTAGATTAGTTATTACAAAAGTAACGGTCGGTTTGCTTAAATAATTATCACATTTATTTAAGGTCTTTAAATAAAACATATTTTTCTAATAGCATATTATTACAAGTTTATATATTGAGCTATATGAACAATGCGTATTAAGGCTGGACATTCACTGCAAATGCATATTTCGGCGTTTTTTCTTTTTTTACGGAAATGTGGATTTTTATTATAAATTTATATCAGAATGTATACTTTAGACTGCAATTTTTTTAAGGCACTAACATCAATAGAACCTTTTTTATTATATAAAATTAATAAACTGAACATTAATTACAATAATTAATAAAAGTGTCCTAGGCGGCGCTAATTTTAAAAGAATATTTATATGTAGGTACGCAGGTACTTAATTTCCCTAGTACGGATTCTAGATAATAAAATATAATTTATGCGTATAAAAAAATATATTGTGCGTACATATAAATATTCATTAAAAATTAGCGCCACCTATGACACTAAAAACGATTTTTTGGCCGCGGCCTGTCGATTAATGCTTATATTTTATTAATTATTATAAATAATGTTCAGTTTATTACTTTTATAACATAAAAAAGGTTGTATCTAAGTTATTGCTCTAAAAAAATTGCAGTTTAGAGTATTCTGATAAAAATGAATAATAAAAACCCACATTTTCGTAAAAAAAACACCGAAATATGAATTTATAGTGAATGTGCCGCCTTAAGTCGATTGTTCAATTTTGTCGAATGTTCAAAGTCGATTTGTGTCGTGTGTTTATAAGTATTTTCCGAACAGTAAGTCAGATTCTGAGCTCCGCTGACTGTGCTATTGCAGATTCTGAGATCTTTGATCCAGTGAGATCCGATTTGCGACAGCAATGTTTCGGGTTGTCATTGCGACCTCGAAGTTTACGAGTTCTTCGACGAGCTTGACGTCGTTAAATTCAAATTCAATTAAAATCCGAATACATAGATAGGGCAGCTGTCCGCCTCCAAAGGAAGAGCTTTCGCCATGCGCGCACTTAATATTTCATAAGCTAAAAGAGAGACGGAAGTATCGGTAAATCACGACCCCATTGGCTAGATGGATCCAGGGAAATGTACGTGCTCTCAAAATGGACGACTAGTGAACCAAGATACATAACATAGAGAGAGAGAATAAATATCCTAGAAGATGACTACGACTGTTTAAATATTATATTAACAACTATTACAGCACTATTATTTAATTTACGCTATTTCGCACTAATCTTCACTAATCCTCGTATGTTGAATGCTTTATACTCTTATTTACATAATATTTTCACATCCGTTGAACACATTATTCACTACAGAACGCTCGGTGGGTACTTTCTTAATTTATTGTTATTAAATCACTGCTTTGCTTTTTGTCTCTAGTTTTGTTCTCTATGGTCTCGTCTCGCTTATCAAAATCAGCTTTTATTGTTCCGCGCGCGTTTTCCGCTTTATTAATAACCGTTCGAGTTTTAGAGACTTCTGGTATATTTTGGTACACGTGGGTTTCTTCCAGAATATTCCAGTTTGTTCGAAAACCTTTGATTATGTGCCATTCTGTTCAATTTTTAGAATTAGAGTGCCTAGAGATACATATACATTTATTAAAATTTAATGTAGGTACCAAATATCAAAATATTTTCAGGTTCTCACGGCCGCTCAGAATCTTCTTGTTAGAGTTTTTTGGGATATTCTGCCATGTGGATATTACCTTAATGGCCGACGTTCTGGATTCCATTACAAAGTAAAAATATATAAATAATTATATAATCATATAAGGATATCTACAGTTTAGGATATCACTAATTTAATAATTGATGAAATCACAGTGACGTAATGTTGACTGATTAGTGCAACTGTACTTTACAAAGCCTCAGAGGACACCAAAAAGTATTTGTTGGAAAATAGAATAGCCATCAAGGGAAGAAACAAGAAAGTACCGTTTAACAGGTGTAAGTAAGTTTGACAGGTGATTTTTGTGATGGTTATTTGATATCTGATTCCCAGCGCACGTGCGCGCATTCTATTCCTACGAAGAAAATTGTACCAAATTTCGGGTAAACGAGCCATACAACAAAACACAGAACAATTGCTGCGTTCTGCAATTATCGTAGTTTTTTTATTAGATATATAATACTATATAGCTATATAATGTGTATTAAAAAGTGAAAAATATTATCTGCAATAGGCGTGATGACAGTATTAAAGAATTAAAGAATAAGTGATTTTAGAGAAGAAAATATTTTGAGGGGATTCTAAAAAATGATTCAGTTTTAATACACGGATTGAGATTAATAAGATTTTCAATAAAATAAAAGTATAAAATTATGCAATCCGCCATTTTAACTGAAACACCGCTTAGAGTGAATGACGTCACGCCTCAGTACCCATCACCGTGTCTTCGAACCGTTGCCATAGACACAATTCAATGTTTACTGAGGCACGACGTCACGTAGACGAAATGACAGCTGCGGGCGTTTTTGCGTGAAATTAAAAATATGTAGATGAAAATGCAATTATTTGCGTAAAAACTTAGTTTATTACTGAAATAATGTTATTTTCGGTTATAGTAGACGTGTACCTACAATAAAAAATGGTATTTCAAAATCTGTCATCATGCCTATTACCTTTACTTAGAAATTTATTTACCGGTAATTCGGTATTAAAAATTAGGTTAATTAAAATATGCATAGTAAAGTTTGTTTTGGTACTTAATGACATGCTGTTAATCTGTATATTAGAAAAAAAACCTTGTTACTATCCTATCAAAGATGCGTATTTTATTACAATTTTATTAAATTTTGTAGGCGGAATTTCGATTACATTACAAAATTATTTTTGAAAAACGGAAGGGTTTAATTTGAATTCGGAACCGCCAAAATTAGGTTGCCAAATATAAATTCTTTAAAGTAATATTTTACAATAACTGTCATCCGCGGAGTTAATAATGTGGTATCCGGGTCACGTGACACTTTCCGCCCCGTGGGGGTGGTAGGATTGGCGATTTAATATTGCAGGGGTTGTGGACCTCGATCCAAAGGCGCGGCGCACCGTCTCTAACTTATACTTTCATAGTTTTATTAACCCTTATGTTACTACCCGGCAGGGGCGTGCAGTAAAAACAAGAAGCATGACTTTTTTCTAGGCATATATTTTGAAAAGGAACCGAAATTTGAGATATATCTCGAAAATATTCAAATCACAATAATTAATATTAAATTATCTATACTTCGATTTTTAAATTTAACTAGCTGTGCCCGCGCGGCTTCGCACGCGTAGATTTTTAGTACACTGTTTTGATCATCATAGAACTTTCGCGAACCTTCTAGAACTTTCAATAAATTTATTGAATGTACAGGAACCTTCTAGACACACCGACATATTCTGCCACTCAGTTTAGAACCTTATAGAACTTTCGGGAATTTTTCAGAACTCCTTCCAGAACTTTTTACAGCAGGTTTTTCCGGAACCTTCTAGACTCACTGACACAGTCGGCGCGCCTATTTTGAAATAATCTGAAGTATTTCGGCCTTCCCATAACAAAACAATATACTAGACAGCACATTTTCGTCACCCACTCCCACTCACGCACAGCCAACCCCAACAAATTCGCATATTTTCGATGTGACACCAAGGGCTATACATCACCATAACCACCGGTGGGTGGTTGTGGCTGGTTGTGGAGAAAACTTGGCAGGTAGTGAAACACGGGTTTCTTTATATATATATATATTGATTTTGTTAGTATACAATTGTATCCTGACAAACGGGCCATAGGTTCTGAAACATGTTGATATTTTCAATAAAAAAGTGTTGAAAACAAAGTTTATTTCTATTAATTTTATTAAACTAATATTTTATTCAGATTTAAATATTTCATAATATTCTGCCAGATAAATATTTAATTTCGATATTTTTTCCTCAAATATACGATTAAATAAAAGTCATGCTTCTTGTTCTCACTGCACGCGCCTGCTACCCGGGTAGGTACTAGGGTAGCCATTTTCGACTTAAAATTCAAATAATTTTATTCATACTCGCCAGGTGCTTTCGTTATTTAAACTAAAACCCGGATCCCCGTTACTTAAGTTAATAGCTGTAACCCGTCAAAAATGACCGTACTTTTACATGTCGGTTCCTAAGGAATAAGCATTTATTTATTTATACAAAAAAAATACTATAACGAAGCTACGGACGCCACACGAAGTAACGATGGAAGGACAATGAAATTATTATAATTAGGATTTGAATGGGATTTTAGTATTTTACATGAGCTTAAACTTATCTAGTCCTATGGTTACTGCGCAGGGTATCCGGGTACTCATATGTTCATGCAGTAATAGACATAAATTTATCCATTACATCAACATCAGATTTCGTTTTATTGTAGAAATTAATCATGTTCGGATCCTTGATAAATATATGATAATAGTATAACTATCTTTATTTATTTTGACATATAGGAACATGCCATGGAATCCAAATAATGATAAATAACTGGCTAGAGTTTTGGTCTACTTTATTTTTGTCGAAATATACTGTTAATATAACTATATTGGCATATAGGAACATGTTGTTACATTGCCATGGAATCCAAATAATGATAAATAACTGGCTAGAGTTTTGGTCTACTTTATTTTTGTCGGAATATACTGTTAATATAACTATATTGGCATATAGGAACATGTTGTTACATTGCCATGGAATCCAAATAATGATAAATAACTGGCTAGAGTTTTGGTCTACTTTATTTTTGTCGGAATATACTGTTAATATAACTATATTGGCATATAGGAACATGTTGTTACATTGCCATGGAATCCAAATAATGATAAATAACTGGCTAGAGTTTTGGTCGACTTTATTTTTGTCGGAATATACTGTTAATTTCATTTAATATGCCAAGATAAAATATGTAGTCATTAAAAAAATGTCCGTTGGAATATTACGTCCAGAACCTTTGAATGGAGCGGTTAACGTTACTTTACTTTACTCGTCTAGATGTTGATTTTCCTGTGTATATTTGGCCAGTAAGAGAATAACAATTTTCTGCATCACATAACTTATTTATTTTTCCCATAAGCGCGGGACTATAGTGCATAGTTTATCAATCAATATATCAATATATCACAGAGATGAATTAAAGAATCTCATTACACATATAAAGGATATTGCTAAAAAAAATTCCAAAAATCATAAAATATATATCTCATTAGTGACATCTGTGGTCATTTAAGGGGAATGAAAAAGCTTTGGATGCCGGTTGCGCTAAGGATTGTTGCAAAACATATACGGAACATGTCGTATAATTTAAATATATACAACTTTCAAAAAATTAATAGACATGGTATTCATGTATTTCATGGGTGGAAACGGGAACGTTACATTGTGTAAAGTGATCACTTAAGCCAGCCGTACGTTAGGTCGTAAGCCGTATGAACACCCAAAGACTTCCATACCTACTTTCCCATAAAAATATAATTTCGTCTTTGTGAGACATCTATAAAATTTAGACAAACTCAAAATATTCTGCATAATTGATTGATAAATGATGTCCCTGTGTTCCCGGTCCTGTTCTGGTAGTGTTCTGAAAAATTTGGACAAACTCAAAATATTCTGCACTTTTTCGAAGAAGCAAACACTTGGTGGTGAGACATTATAATTAAATAAATTAAAATAACTTAGTTAAACACCACTTATATTTATTGTCAAATCCAACCAGGTTTCGCTACGACCGTAGCTTCTTTAATAATCAAGTAAATTTATCTTTTAGTCCACTTTTAAATATGTTCCCTCTTAATAGTAATATTCCCTGCGAACTCCCACCCCCTACCCCCACTATTGGCACTCCGTCCTTTCAAACTAGTATATAAGCACATAATTTTTTAATGTTTAGGCAGTTAAGATTCTCC
>JADDOH010014627.1:0-13444 GCA_016648135.1 Agrypnia vestita | reverse complement strand
AAGCTGACCAAGCACATGGTGCAGACCAAGAAGATTCAAGGAGAAGAAGCCGCGCAGGTGTTTTCTCACCTTCCCAATACTCTGCGCTACCCGACCGAGGAGCTCCTCTCCGACTTCTTCAAATTCTCCGTCAGCGCCCAGGTGCAGCAGCAACGCTTCCTCAACGTGACCGCTCTCCTGGCGGCGACCAAGTTCATCCGCATGGCGCACGTGGACAACTCCAGCGTCCACCGCTACTACCCAGTGCACACCTACGGCCGCATGGCCCCGAGGAACTACCAAATCGTCTTCCAAACCGCCGCGCCTTACCTTAGCAAACAGCTGCGCCTCTCTGTCCTGAAACGGGACCACCACAAAGCGCAAGTGTACGTCAAGGCTCTCGGCAACTTGGGACATCCCGCGATCCTCGATGTGTTCGCTCCGTACCTGGACGGGCGGCAGACGGCGTCGACGTACTTGCGCACGCAGATGGTGATGAACATGAATCATCTGGCCAGATTGTTCCCGAAGAAATCGAGCATCACGCTGTACAACATCTATCAGAATCAGGGAGAAGACTACGAAGTGCGCGTGGCCGCCGTGAAGCAGCTGATGAACGCCGAGCCCACGGGAGCTATGCTGCAGCGCATGGCCGCGAGCACCCACACCGATACCAGCCACCAAGTGCGCTCCGCAGTCCAATCCGCCATCCAGTACGCCGCGCAGCAGGAGCAGCCGCAGAACAGGAAGCGGTGAGTCTGCGTAACACTGTACGCTTCAAATATTTATTTACCTTCAAAACCTTAATTTTAATGGAGTGTGTAACATTTGCGTAGCGCCAGGTACGCCCAGGCTGCCTCGATGTTGCTGAGCGACAGGGAATACGGCATCCAATACTCCAAGATCGTCTACGGCGAGTACGAAAATGAAGAAATGAACGTGGGTTATCAAGACGAGTACTTCCAGATTGGCTCCTTCGATAGTTCCTACCCCAAGAACGTCAAGTACTCCTTCCAGGGTCAGCGCGGAGCTTGGATGAACCCAACAAAGGTTAGAATTTTGTGTGCTGGAATACTCAGACATCAGTGAGGTGGGACCAACCACAGACCCAGGCCCGTTCTATGAGAAAAATCTCCCGCTTAAAACTGTACAAACCATTTCTCTGTTCCTAAGCTCCCTCGCTCTTTGGTGCTTGATGCTCGGACATTCTCTCCACAGGTGGTGGGTGGGCCATGACCCAGCCACCGAAGTCTTCCCAGTTTTATAAATTTTGTGACGTTTGACTCCTTAAGAGTATAGAGCTCATTATTGTAACGTCTGCGCCAAAGTCCATTTTCTAGAACCCGTCCGAAGATACGCCTCTAAATTTTCCTTTCAAATACGTACAGTGCTCGCTCATTCCTCTTAGTGCCAATACTCATGTCTCAGCTGCGTACGTGAGCACTGGCCTAATAAGCGTTTTATATTATAATATCTTGATGTATCTGGACAGCAGACTGGATTTTATCTGCTTTTGTAGGCGGAAAAACAGCGATCTCCTCTGTAGTATTATTGTAGTGATCCTAGGCCTTGGTACCGTTTCAAAATTTGGACTTCCACATGAGAGTTGTGATTTGTTGAGTGCTTCCTACGGCCACGTATTTGGTCTTCTGCTGCTGCGGAAAACATAACTATATTGTAATATAATAATGTAATATTATATATGATATTATTTAGATGACATTATGCTATACCATCATACACAAAATTTTTGGGCATGTCATGCCTGTGTTTGTGTTAAACTACCTAAATAAAAATAAAATTTCAAATAATTTATACATATTCAGACATTAGTGCGCTCATCATCATCGATATTAAACGAGAATAGGGATTGATGAATACGTAAATTACAGATTCATGGCGCCGTCTCCAGTGTGAGCCAGATTATGCAGAAAATCGAGGAGCAGTACACTGCGAAACGAGGAAACGCTCAGAAATCAGAGAACCATCAAGGATCGGCCGAGAAGCTCGCCAAGCTTCTTAGCATTAAGAAAGGTGACAAAGAACCTCTTCAAGGACACTTGTTGGTGAATATCTTCAGGCAACAGCGCTTCTTTTCGTTTGACTCTGACTTCTTCAATCAGATCCCAAACATGATTAAGGGGGGTTCTTCTCAACTCCAAAATGGAATCCAATACAACTTCACAAAGGTGTTGAATAAAGAGGACACCATCGTCATGTTCCCCTTGGCTATGGGTGTGCCGTTCTACTTCAGATATAGAACCCCGGTCATTTTCCACGCCGATGGAGAGATCCAAGGCAAACTTACCTCCCAAGCGCAGGGCTACGCTTTGAATATCACCAATGAAATGGACCTTTTCTACGAAGCAAACGTTGACGGAAGAATCGGATTCTTCAACACTCTCAGAGAAAAACTGCAAATCGTCACCGCCGGTGTGACCAAGAAGGTGCAGATCAAGCTTCCGTTAAATGTTTCTCTCGGTATCGACATGGAAGGCAACGCGGAGTTCGACCTGAAAATCCCGGAAGAACAACAAGACGTGGATATAGTCCACTACAGTTCCTGGCCGTACACTACACTTTACGACAAGAAAAACCAGAAGCCGGTCGCTGAGGAGCAGTACACAAAGATTTACACGAAGAACGAGCAACTGACCAACTCTTCCGTGACCTTCGGGTCGGAGGAGTCAGGATTTGTTATCGAAATCAACGGCCACTATGATGAGAAGCCCGAATTTTGGCAATGGTACAAGATTGCCCAGGCTAACCCCATTGCCGCGGTCACCTTCCTGCTGTCCAGCGACCGCATCAACATGTACAACTACACCGCCAAGTACTCTCCTCGCCAGTCCGTCTGCAAGAAAGTGAGCGGCAGGGTCTTCTTCGGTAAGTCACTCCTCATATTACAATACTGCATAAGCATTCTATTTTATGTCGCCTTATTGTAACGCAATTGCGCTTGTACATTTTAGGTCAAGCGGCTTCGTTCAAGAAAAACGGAGATTGGAGCCAGGGCGTTACCAACGGCCAGAATTGGACGTCTCCCAAACAGGAGGTCGACAATATGCTCCCCAAAGCTAGGAAGGGAGGGCTTCAGAGAAGCGCGTACATGCTGCAGATGGCTAGCTCCGGTATCAACAGCGCCAGTGCGAAGGTTGTTGACGTCGAAGTTAAATTCCAGCTGGGACAGAAGAGCGCTCGCTACCAAGCCGCAGCCGCCTGGGCCAGAAGTGCTGTGGACAGCAAGATGCAGGGATCTGTGTACTATCACAGGAAGAACATCAAAAACAACGAGTACGAAGTTTGCGGGGCGGCCAGCGCCGAGCTTCCCAACACTCCCATCTTCAACTTCAACAAGGCTATCGCCTTCCAGACCTACGCCAACCTGGAGGCCGCCGTCAAGTTCGGCAAGGACGCTAGCGCCGGCGCGCAGGTCCACATTCAGGGCAGTATGCGGCGCAGCCAGCAGCGCGAGCAGTACGTGAAGCACGGACCACAGGGCCGGCAGTGCCAGCAACAGTTGGCGCAAGGAAACCAACTGTTGCCCGCTTGTCGCAACGCCACCGACAGCGCCAACATCATGGACAGGCTGAACCTGACCGCGAAGTACGATAAAGTCAGCGACGAGCTGAAAAACTACACTTACTACCTGTACGATCTGGCGCGTTACTACGGAAGACAGAATGCCGAAGAAGACGCGGTGAGCTACCAAGGAAAACAGAATCAGATCGACCTGCAGATGAGACTGTACCCGAACCTGCAGCGCATGAACGCGTCCCTGAGCACCCCCCACATGAGCATCGCCCTGACCGACGTTCCCGTCAACAGGTGGGTCGAGTCGCTCGTGGCCGTGCACCCGAGCGCCTCGTTCCAGCGCCGGATCGCCAACCAGGCGTACGCCAGCCAGGAATACCGTAAGTACTGTCACGCACTCACCCGCCACTCTATGTCGGTCTAGCGCGATCTCAATACATTGTAATATATTTTCAGCATCTTGCGAGGTGGAAGCGAGCACGATCAATACGTTCTCCAACCAGACCTTGGACCACACCATCGATAGCTGCTGGCACACACTCATGCAGAACGGTTCTCACCTCACAAACCACGGAACCGAGACATCCAGGAAACAGACGTCCATTCTGATGAGATCCACGCCGAGGGACGGAAAGGAAGTGCGCATCTACTACAGGTGAGTATCAGAAAATAGTTACGATACCGCTCGTAGGCCTCCAGAGCTAGCGTAACGGCGTATTCTTACATATTTTACAGATCGGTGTACGGTGACGACGTCAAGATCTGGTTTAGCTCTTCCCCTAACAAGATTTCGGTGAAATACGGAGACAAGAAGCCGTACGACTACTCCGTCTCCGGCGCCTACGTGTCCGACCTGTGGGACCAGGGCAACAACTCCAGACTGGTGCGAGCCTACACCATCCCGAGCGGAGAGATGATCGTCAGCTTCGAGGACGGAAAGCTTATCGCGCTCTACGACGGTGAACGCCTGAGCGTGTCCGCTTCAGAATTCTATAAAAACTCTACCAGCGGCATCTGCGGCGCCATGTCCGGAGAGCAGAACGACCTGGTGGCTCCCGGCAACTGCTTCTACCAAAACCAAACGTGCTACGCCCCGGCGTGGGTTCTCCACGAAGACATGTGCGAGGACCACTCCAGGCAGTTGAAGCGCGAGTGCCAGAAGCAGGCCTGCATCCCCAGGAGCTACAATCCTTCGTCTATCTATGGTCGGCACGAAAATAACAGGTTCACCGGCCAAGACTCTTCGTCCAGTTCCTCGTCTTCCTCATCCGAGAGCGACCAGTCCTCCTCTTCTTCCTCCGATTCCAGTTCTAGTTCCAGCTCCAGTTCCGAATCCGGCTCGAACGAGAACCGCGGCTCTAGCGCCCCCGCGGGTTACAAGCCCAGCAAGGGCTACAGGAAGCAGCAAGGCCCCTGCGACCAGGGACTCCAGCGCCAGGTGCAGTATTACGAGCAGAACGGCCAGATCTGCATTTCCCAGAGGCCCCTCCCCGCCTGCGCTCCGGGCTGCCAGCCGGATAACCAGGTGCAACTCCCGGTAAGCAATCCACTTCTAAGTGTCCAGAGAACAGTCTAAACAATAATTGAAACATTAGCCGGGTTAAACAACAATAATAACAGCTAAACTATAGTATGAAACCACAATTCAACATATTTAGTATTAAGAATTCAAAATATAAGAACTTAGAATTTAATATGAAATTATAAAATGAATACAAATAACGTAATTTGTTTTATATTACTTTCAGGCCAAGGTGATCTGCAAATCTAACAAGGACCAACAGTTCAAGGAGTACAAGAATCAGATCCAGAACGGAGACAACCCTCAAGCCGGAGGGGCTTCCAACAACGAGGCCATCTTCCAGGTCCCCACCAGCTGCAAGGACTGAGTAACCTGCATTTACATCATGGACTATATATTTTCACCACTTGACAACTGCGGCTTTCCCCAAGGACTCCGAGAATTCAATCGGGAGTCTCCAAGATTCTGTACTCCAGAACATGGTAGACTCTTGAGCTTACCTTATATGTTTGATTGTGAATAGCGTGAATCATATTTATTCTTATATATTATACATTTTGTATTATAGTATAACTTGTATAGATTATACCTGTATGTATTTATATATTTAATACTCTCGTAGTAAACTCCATATATTTAGTAGAGATGAATGTGTGTAAAATATTATATAAACAATATGTATTATATTTTATATTATAACTGCAATTTTAAAAAGTATATTATCTTTTAATGCTGATTAAGATAACCCAAAATCCTTTATAATATAACACCCAACCGCTGCGTTAAGAAATAATGCATTACTTTATGCATCTAAAATCTTCGTCCGTCCTTTATGGTGAGAAAAACCAGATTTTTTTTGTAAAAAATTATAGCCTTTAACAAAAATTGAGATACCTACCATGCATAAACTTCTTCATTAGCTTCAAATCATCATGATATAATCAGAAGGCCCGCGTCAGTATAATCACTCCTGCAATGTCGTCAAGTTCAAATTTAACAGAAGAAGCAATATTGAGAAATTAGTATAGATTAAATGATCTGATTCGTAACAACTTGCAACTTCCAAACACAAAAGATTAGACAATATTTTTATACGAAAATATGTTCTAAGAACACAGTTACTAGGTACATATTATTAATATGTTTAATATTTAAAGCATTGACTTTGTGATTAGACGTTATAACAGTGTTAGTTAGATTAGTATAAACCAACACCAGATACTAAACACTACTGGTAGTGGTTTATACTAATTTAACTAACACCCTGCTACACAGTTACTAGATTTTGTCCCCAGAGGGATGATTAATTAATTAAGGATAGAATTAAGGATAGAAGTAAATTATAGAAGTCTCATAGAGACGAAGCTAATTTATATATGAGAAATGTGGATGGAAGTCTCTTGTACGATGGCTTACAACCTGCATGGAATTGGTGAAAGTTTCATTGTGTAGAGTGATCACTTAAGCAAGCTCATACAGGCTGTAAGCCCAGAGCCATTGTATAAGAGACTTCCATCCACTTTTCTCATATATAAATTAGTGAGACTTCCATAATTTGTCATTAATCAACAAAAGATTAGCATCATCAAAAGTGGAACCCTCTGGAAAAGGACGAAATGAATCGTATTACAAAGGCAGTGTGAATAAATATGATTATTCTTCTGTGCTTTGTCAGGTCCCTCGACTTTGGCGATCACTTGCGAAAAATCTTTCTGTTCTGCGCTGTCTGGAACAAATCCTCCACCAGTCTCATTCCGGTCCGGGCTCTGACGTTGCGCAGTCAGGACATCTCGCCCTCGAATATTAGTCGGAGGAGACAAAAATACGATGGTGGAAGAAAGTATGAGGGGCGGATGAGACAGGTTATTGGGGTTGAATTTTACCAAGACGAAGGTCCAAATCTTTGATTGCAGGGAAGAGGAAATCAAAAGAGGGAGTTTTAAGCACATGCGGCCGCTTCTCCACCAGACTCCCTTTAGTTACCGCTAAAGATCAGTGATGCGTCGCCACACTGATGTCATCGATGACTCTGAGAACGATTTAGTGATGGTTCCGCTCTGTACTCACTACTACAATGTAGTATGGTGCACACTACAAACTACACGCACTTCAAAATTATTGAAAGTACGAGTACATACTTCAAATAGTACATTTTGTATGTGAAATTTTTGGGAAGTCGATGTAGATAAATGAAGAAATTTTTGGAAATCGAAACAACCCCCCCCCCCCAATGTTTGAAAAATTTTGGAACTGAATGAAGAAAAAATATAATTACTTCATTAGTACTACAATTTTGTAATACAATTTCTTCACTTAATTAATACTACAATTACTTCATTAATACTACAATTACTTCATTACTTCACTTCATTAGTACTACAATTTCGTAGTTCACTTCATGTAGTTTTTACTACAAATGTAGTGTACACTTTGTAGTTTTCAAACTGCTGAACGTGTGTGTATTGTAGTATTCATTTTGAAATGTAGTTTTTCCCTTCGCTAGATCGTTGACATCGCCCAGCACGCACACATGTAAATCCAATGTATAGTACAGTAGCCGGCAAACATCTTGACAATTTTCAGCGTAGTGGGGGAAAGTTTGCGAATGTACACTCCTTACTAGAGCTTGACCAACGTAAATTGGCCAAGTCAAAATTTACACTATTGCTTGCAACGTAACTTGTCCACCTCCACAGATATGTCTCAAAAAAATTATAGTCTCCATAATCTGAAAAATTAAAAACCGTACCTCTTAAAAAACGTACGGTTTAACTAATTTTCGGTTATTTTATTTTATTTTTTAACAAACAGACTGTCAACAGGCCATTAATGAGCCTAATAGATGGTCCTAGATTTTGGTTAGGGTTATAGGCACGCCTAACAGGAATTCTCAATTTTTTTGGGCCACGCCAGATCTTCAGAATGTCAAGAGGATGCGAGCTCAGAAAGACTATATAGGGTGGGCCATTAAGTTTAGTGAATTTGAAAAATTCATCAAATATAGACGTACCACCATAACTTGGCATGCGAGGGAGGGCGTCCCTGTCGCGTAACAGAAGTTGTCAGGGTGTAAATTTATTACACAATACATAATGTCCGGTGACCGGTGTCGTATTAAATACAGAAATTTGGTCGGGCAGCACTAAAGAAACCATGCAGTAATGGCGGCCGTTCTATCTGTCAAACTGTCAGACGGTAATATCGGTCCATTATTCGCTTTTTCAGCTTCGCAAAACTTTAATACTTCATTGGCAATTGTTCTTGCACCATCCCGGACTGTTTAGGATGTTTTGGACATAATAATTCGGTGTATATTGGTAATCAAGATGTCACAGCTCCTGACCAAATTCAAAATTGAACTAAATGACAGGGCGAGGGGTTACTGCCGGGTGCGGGTGGGGCGGGTTTTAGTTCCAAATTCGCCGCACACCAAGTTACGTTGGCTTACCTTACCTTACTTTTGACTTGCCACGATTTCACGCTTGTAACGTATCTACAGTTTATTATATCATTGATAGTAAGTATACTGTTTTATTGACATTGTCAAAATTCAATGATAGCTCACAGTGCGGCAAAATTCAATAATAACAAAATGCACATACATCTTCTTTACTTGTATTTGCTAATTAATAAATATATACCTATTAGCTTTTTTTTAATTTTGAGGTTAATTTCTGTCGCTGCCCAATTGATATTTTTAATTGTGAGATGTCAAATGTTACACATCACGTGTGACTACTGTAAGGCTCGCTCGCTTTTTTTCAATATATCTGACTTGTTTTTTTGCAAAACATTACACCATTATTACAATAACTTATATCTAGTATGAAAATTCATTCTCTTTTATACAAGTTAAATAAAATAATGAAAACCCTGAAAAAATTCCAATTGGAATTGGAAGGTTTTTATCATTTATTTTAGGAAATCCGCCTCTTAAGTATCATGGACTAACTCTGTTACTGTATACAGTGGGTGGCCAAATTATTAGGGACAGTGCTCAGATTTTACTTTTTTCTAGTTTAACAGCATTTATCACACAAATAATTGCTTGTAAGTCTCAATAATATTTTTTATTTACTAGGTTGTGTTATTGAGATAATAAAAACAATAAGCTTCGTATGCAAAACTATTGTATATTTTTATTATAAGTGTTCATGTGAACTAATAAAATTAATCTCAGCATTTAGTGATGCCACCCCTTGCTGCAATTATGGCTTCTATGCGTCGGGGCATGCTCTCTATACAGAATTTAGCATGTTGTTGGAGTTCAGGGTTGTGATGCTATTCTTTAATGAGTGTTTCAATCAATTGTCGCTTGGTGGTAATCACTTACTTGGCGACTGTCCATTTGGTGAGCTCCCACATGTTCCCCATAGGGTCTATGTCTGGTGAGTTTCCTGGCCAGGGCAAAACAGTATTCTTTTTTCAGCCAGGAATGCACTCATACTCCTAGCTTTGTAGAAAGGTGCTGAATCTTGCATATAAATGTACTATTCATAACCAGGGAACCATTCTTTGAGGGGTGGTAGTAGGTGAGATTCTAGTATACTCTTGCACTGGTCTTGCCTCAAGGTCCCTTCTACGATGTATAAGCGCTCCATGCCCTTCATTGAGATAACAAATCACACCATGACACTACCCTGATGTTTAACCCGCTCAATAAGACAGTCTGGATGGAACTGCTCTCCAGGGCGTCGTTGGACGAATTAACTTTTATCGACCAAAATCGGAAACGTCGATTCATCGGAGAAGCATATCTTTAAAATATTATAATTATCACAAACATTCGTTATTAACACACAGAACAATTAAAAAAATTATACTTACTCGACTCTAGTCTTCAACAGTCATGTTTTGATGTTGTTTGGCCCATTACAATCGCTTCTTCTTCATGGCTTCGGTGAGGCGTGGTTTTTTGATAGGCCGAAGACCAATCAAGTTCTCTTCGACTAACCGCCTGCGGACTGTCCTTTCGGAAACTTTCATTCCTTCGTCGTTCATCATCGTAGTCAGACGGGCAATACTCTTCTTACGATTTTCGAAGCAGATATCCCTGATTTTACGATCGGTACGAGGAGTGGTGATTCTTTTTCTGCCACATTTTCCCATTCGGCCTACTTCCAGGGGTTTGTTTTGATCGATTTAATTTTTTATATGGTTGACGACAGACTTCCTCACACCTGAAATAGTTGCTATGTCTCTCTGGGAATGTGAGAAGTGAAGAAATAATGCCTGTATGTCTCTACATTTTTTTAAGGACGTGTTTGAAGTCATACCCATGCTAGAAAAAAGCAATTTTGAAGTGATCACGGCATATTGTAAAAAAAATTGAAATTCGTTCGTAAAATACAGTAAATGTAATGCAAATATAAATAGTACTTACGTTTTAATTATTTCGGATGAAAAAAATTTGGAAAATATAATTTTAAAATATTTTAAACCACCTTCTGACACCAGTGATTTTCAACAAGCGTCAAACAATTAAGAGATAACATCACTTAATTCAAAAATGACGCAGGTTTTCAGTGTTGCCACTTACAAAAAATGAAAATAATGATACCAGCAGCAATATCAAATAAAAAAACCACTTGAAAATTAATTCGTTTTGCTCGTAAAATGATTTATACATAAATATGAGTACTGTCCCTAATAATTTGGCCACCCACTGTATATTAAAATTAAAGTGAATACTTACTACTGATGGTTAAACCATTATTTTAACCGGTTATTTTCAGTACAGTTATTTGGGATTTGTATCTGATTGTATCGTTGATTGACGACTAAGATATAGTTGTTGCCTAGTACCGATGGTGGCCCGTCGAATTGCAAATAATCAGTTGCCAATCATCAATGCAAACACATACAAATCTTAAACAACGGATAATGTGTCACCGGTTAAAATACCATCACTAATACTTGCACGGAAATTTATTTTTTGAAAATTACATATCAGTATGTTCACTATCTAAGCGCAAACACTCTTGGGATCTGGACTTCAAAATTGTGAAAACTCAACGGGACACAGCGCGACTTATAGCGCCATTTCCTCTCGAATACTGGTCTTCAACTGGACATTTGCGCTTATTGATGTATCCCCAGACAAAGAAATCGGGGAGTCAGGTCAGGACTTCTGGAAGGCCACGGAATATCCCCTCGACATGATACGAATTTTCCTTCAAACCAATTAATGCATATTATGGATGTCTCACAGAGACGAAACTGTACGACCGATCGTATGGTAGGCTTAAGTGATCACTTTACACATATGTAACGTTCGCCATTTCCACCATGATAGAATATACCATGTCTTACTAATTTTTGGAAGTCGTATATATTTGGATTATATGACACACATCACGTATGTCTTGTAACAACTTATTATACCGGCCTGTGACAGCCATTTTCCTTCCCCCTAAATCCCCACAGATGTCGCTAATTATTTTTGATATCGTTAATGTCGCTCAACGAGACTCCCACAATTGATTTTACGGAATTTTTTTAAAGCAAAACACTTTTTTTTGTGTAATAAAATTCTTTCCGAATTACTAACATTACACTAGGATACGCCAGAAATATTTATTATTTCAATTTTTTTATTAAATTCCTTTTTTTTACCAGTATTTTTCATTCTTCTACACCTACTTTCCCATAATAATAATAATAAAATACAGATTCATCTGTGTGAGACATCCATAATATACATTAATTGATTAATGATGTCTCTGTGACAAGAAATCCAGTACTACCGTTCTGAAAGATTTGAACAAACTCAAAAAATTTCCTTCAAACGTTTACATATGATGACTCATTGCAATGCACGTTGCACCATCTTGAAACTATGTCTGTCGGTTAAAGGCTTCCAATTCTTCCAGTTGCGAGAAGAAGAAAATTTCTCATAACACGGTCGTGTGCCACTCAGAACTTACTGTTGCAGATAGATCTCGCTTATTCTCATAAAAATAGGGACCGACATTCCTCGGGCCGAAATGGCCGCACAAACTGTAACTTTCGGCGAATGCAGGGGCTTCTGATGTTTTGATTTTGGATTTTCTACAGCCCAATGGAAATTTTGTTTTTTAACATGCCCGTTTAAGTGAAAATGAGCTCCGTCCGAAAGGGAATATCGTTCAAATTCTGAAAGCGCTTCAACATTGTGTTGACAAAAACACGGGGTGGATTATTATTTTTTTATTCTTAAAGTAGGTAATACAATAATGTTTATATTTCTTAATATATACAGCATAAGACAAAGTATTTAATCAAAATTAAGTATCACGTATTTTCTAATTTTTTTCTTAAAAGTCATTATATTGTTTTCATCCCTAATATCCCCTGGTAGTTTCATTTATAATTTCATTCCACTATACATCATAGAAGTTTGCGATCCTTTTTTCATTCGAAATGGTAATCTTATTTCATCTTTTCTTCTTGTACAATGTTCATGTATCTTTTTCTCTTAATAATTCAATGGTATTGTGTCTCAAATTTTTTTTTAGTAGAATTCTTAACGCTTTATTTTGGAGTATTGTTAATTTTTTCAATTCTTCTTCATTAGCCAGATTGCGGTTATTTGATTTCGATTTCTGTAGTAATTGAAGTTTGTAAGGGTATAATTTTAGTTTTTTTGCCAAAATACGACGTAGGTATATGTTCTTGATACGGCAAGGTCAGCTAATCCCTGTCATGATGAAAATCCGGGATCGTGTTGTATGAAATTCTAACATCGCTGTTTCCTCGGTTCGTATTGACTTCGGGCGTCCCGCAGGCCTCTTGAGTCATTGCTAATCACACTTTTACTAAGAAATGGATTTGTGCCATGTAATTCGAACTCGGAGCCTAGTGAACACCGCGCGACAATGCACGAATCACCATTTTGGTAATAACTCTTCACACAGAGTGCACCCTGTTCACCGATAAAACGCTCCATCACGACTGAATTTCCAAGACCCGAGCTTCTAATCCCTATTAATCCCACGTGCCATTTGTGTGCAATAGTGCTTGTAAAATCATACATCTTTCTGTCCCACCCTACATGTTATACTTACAGTGCCCAAATGTCAAAAATAATGAAAACACTCTCTAGGTCCAATAATCTTTTATTGTTACAAAAAAATATTTTACATTATTCTGCGTTGAGTTGGTGCCAACACCAATACAGAAACACAAACATAAAAAATCTGTCAATATATATATATATATGTATATATTTATATTCTATGTGATCAGTTTATACATAAAAAATTAACTTAGTCTATAAAATTTGAAGCGGGTGCAAAGAAACTTACCATAAATATACGTTACATTAATCATAAATAATTCAGTAAAGAAATTATAAATTATTATTAATAATTTGGTTAAAATCAAAACATCGAAACATTAAAAATGATTATCACTCGGTGTACAGATGGT
>JADDOH010014626.1:0-26718 GCA_016648135.1 Agrypnia vestita | reverse complement strand
AAAAAAAGTATATATGCAAAAAGTGTAAAGTAGCAGGTTTATACATAATTAAAATACAACAAACGATTAAATGTAAAAGAAAAATAAAGGGTATAAATGAAAAAAGTATATATACATAGTTTAAAAATAATGAGGTTAGACATGTATGTAAAAAAAGTATATATGCAAAAGGTGTAAAGTAGCAGGTTTATACATAATTAAAATACAACAAACGATTAAATGTAAAAGAAAAATAAAGGGTATAAATGTAAAAAGGTATATATATACATAGTTTAAACATAATGAGGTTAGACATATATGTAAAAGTATATATGCAAAAGTGTAAAGTAGCAGGTTTATACATAATTAAAATACAACAAACGATTAAATGTAAAAGAAAAATAAAGAGTATAGATGTAAAAAAGTATATATACATAGTTTAAACATAATGAGGTTAGACATATATGTAAAAAAGTATATATGCAAAAGTGTAAAGTAGCAGGTTTATACATAATTAAAATACAACAAACGATTAAATGTAAAAGAAAAATAAAGGGTATAGATGTAAAAAAGTATATATACATAGTTTAAACATAATGAGGTTAGACATATATGTAAAAAAAGTATATATGGAAAAGGTGTAAAGTAGCAGGTTTATACATAATTAAAATACAACAAACGATTAAATGTAAAAGAAAAATAAAGGGTATAAATGTAAAAAGGTATATATATACATAGTTTAAACGTAATGAGATTAGAAATACATGTAAAAAAAAGTATATATGCAAAAGTGTAAAGTAGCAGGTTTATACATAATTAAAATACAACAAACGATTAAATGTAAAAGAAAAATAAAGGGTATAGATGTAAAAAGTATATATACATAATTTAAACATAATGAGGTTAGACATTTATGTAAAAAAAGGTATATATGCAAAAAAGTGTAAAGTAGTGATCTCAGAAATTTTTATTCACCGATAATATAGCAATATTAAATTTGAATAGCCAGCTATATATATAAAAAATTTAAGACATTATATAAAAATTTAATATTTTGAAAAGAAATGATCATATAATGATTTTTTAAATTTTGAGAGAGATAGATTTAAAATGTCGACATATGTAGGTAGTTCATTGCCAAGTTTGTGCATTGATAATAAAATTATATTATTCTTAATATAACTTTATTATCATCTCGAATATTTGATATCCACTCTCCGGCAAATTTTAATATAGTTTAAATCATTTTAATATAATTTATCATTTTAATATAGTTTATCATTTTAATGTAGTTTAAAAATAACGGGATTCTGTAATTTTTACAAGTATAAACAACCCCAATCTTACCGAAACCATTTTATGTAGTGAAAGACGCGGGATTTATATTCTTCCTAAAATGTAAAATGAACCCGGTCTAGATGAAACATCCTTATTTAGTTTCAGGACAACGAGGTTTACGCGTTCCACGAGGAATATGATATAACCCGATCTAGACGAAGGTAATTTTATATAATTTTAGGACAGCGGGACTTACAAATTTCATAAAGTATATCGTGAAGCCAATCTAGGCGGAGACACTACGTATATTTTAAACAGAGTAAGAGTTTAAATTTTACCATCAAGTCTAATACACCGCAAGAATGTCCTAGGCATAGTAAACAAAATAGCGGTCAAAACTGTAGTGTTTCTATGTTCACACGTTTTAGCTCAAAACGAATACTACAATTTTCACATTTATAATACAAGACGCGAATTTCCAAACGAAACATTTTAAAATAGTTCTAATTGAAATCTACATGTTTCATATTTATCAAATGAAGGCGCGAATTCTAAACGAAATACTAACATTGCTCAAAAACGGGACCCTATATTTATATATGCTTAAAATGAAACGCGAATTCCCGAACGATAGCATTTTATATAACTAAATGTAACGAAATCTTATATAGTTTATAAATAAGAAGACCCGGCCCCAGGCGGTTTTTATATATTTTCAATATAACGAGGCCCTACAACATCTTTATAAGTATAATACAACCCCGGTCTATCGAAACAATGTACTAGAAGTTTTTATATGTTTGAATACATGATATACGTTTTCTTTTATACGCGTTTTTATACGCGAGATTTACGTTTTCGTATAATACAAAGTAACCCAAATTATACGACCGCGAAGTTTACATCACTCCTAAAGTATAACCAGAACTAATTGAAACATTTTTTCATAGTTTAAGTCCGCGAGGCAAATATCTTTCATAAAATATAAAATAACCCGAATCAAAATAAACACATTTTTACCTTATAGACTTTCCCCAACGCGCGTAATAATCCCGGCCACATGAAACGGGTAAATAAACCCCGACCCCCACGAGATTATTTTATATAATTTTTTAGAATAATGAAATTTCATACATCTGTAAAATTGTAAATAAGTCCCGATTCTCACGAGATTATTTTATATAATTTTCTAGAATAATGGAATTTACACATCTGTGAAATTGTAAATAAACCCCGATTCTCACGAGATTATTTTATATAATTTTCTAGATTAATGGAATTTATACATCTGTGAAATTGTAAATAAACCCCGATTCTCACGGAATTACTCTATATACTTTTAAACGAAATGAAAATCTAGATTATTATGGGCTGAACCTGATACCCCACGAGATCAGCTATATATTTTTCACTAGACGTATTTTTAATGCCAGAATTTATTCGCTATAATTTTAACGGACTCTTACTATTAAACATAAACAAAAAAAAATATTAAAATAAACTAAATATTCTTTCGATAACTAAAATAAACCCGGTCTAATCGAAACATTTCATGTAACGAAATATTATATGCCTTACAAATGTAAAAATTAAAATGAGACCTCGCGTATTTAGCAAAGATAGGTATTTTATAAGACTTATTTAAAATCGAATCTGTTAGTAACAACTCCTTTATCTTTTAAAAACTTCCCGCGTGTTTAGCATAAAATAGGTATCTTTATAACGCATAGCTAGTTTCCAGAGATCCGCCAATACTATACTTAGTAAAACGAAAATTTAACTAAATTTGAACTCTACCGTTTCCTGAAATTCTGCGAATATTATTCTGTGAACCTAGTAAGACGACAAAAATAATTAACTTTATAGAACATAGTGATTCCCGAAGTTGTCGAAGAGTATATTTACCCGTACACAACTTTCACTTGAAATTAAACTATAATTTTCAACCACTGGGACACTCTTCTAAGTAGACGGTAACTTTCACTCAAAAAAACAACCGACGAGGATTTCACCTCCCGTAGACGTTCACACCAACTGCCCGAAATCTGCTGCGTCTTGACATTTTAAAACCCCCCTAGCGGGAAAAGGTCCTAAGTCGTGTGTTTCCAGGATTTTCAATATTCTACTCCCCTTGAAACCTAAATCTTTGTTCCTAAGATTCAATTTGGCAAAAAAAAACCATATCTCCACTCGGATATGTCAGTTGATCCCACCTCCTGTTGCCGTCTCTGTCTCCTCCCTGTGCCTGTTTTGGGACGGACTCAGTGGCTTCGGACGATTTGAACTCGCTTCACAAGCGCGATAATTAATTTTTAATATTTAATTTCTAAGTTCAGTCCATATTGTCGTTTGATCAACCGTAACTACAATCTATCGGGTACTCCCCTAATCATAGTTGATGTTTCTTCATTATCTACCATTATTATGCCCCGTTCCCTCGTATTTTCACTCGTCTTTATCGGAAATTTAACGATCCTTGGCTGCTATATCATTGTATCAATTTCCCTACACTCAACATGTACACACTGCATACCTAGATAAAACAATCGTTCAAAGGTACTATACCTAATTTTAAATTAATTTTGGGCGATCTTTTCTCGTGGATCATCCAATGAATCCTGTCTTTTGCCCGCGGCTCTCCGCGCACAGGGACGTATTAGTTCCCTCCGTTGCGGAATTTAAACATAATTTGTAACCATTTATTATTATTTTTATTGGCAGTAAGATTGATCCACAAAATAACTATGTTACATAGACAGTGAATATTCTCGAACAATATAATACTGGAAGAGTACTATTCGCTATAACACAATAAACTATTAATGTAAGTTAAATTAAATTTTTAAATTCAGTGGAAGATTTTTAAGATCGTTTTGCTTTTAATTTTTTTCCCAAAACAAAATAAATAAATAAACACACAGATACACACTCACACAACCCACTATTGGACATGTTTTTATTATTCTTTTATCGATTGTATGTATGTGTTTTCGCGTAATTGGCCCAAAACTCTGTGCATCAATTATTGTCTTTTCTTCAAAGATTGATTAATTATATGGCTGTAAGAAACCCAATAAATGAAAACAAATAAAACAAATAAGTAAATAAACCTCCAGTGCCGCAGGCAAGGCGTCGGATTAATTCAGTGCTCATTCATTGCCAAGGCACTGGACGCCTCCGCTGATAACTATATACCGCTCACCATGTTCTTAGAGGTGTGTTGAAAGATTGCTAGTATCTGTCGAATCGGTCTCAAGTAGTTGTCTGTATTTGTACGTTTACCATTATTACATGCTCTTGCTATATCCGTTCCACTTCACATTATTGTTCCTCCCGCCTTCGAATTTCTATCACACTATGTTCTCCTATGTTTTTGGTACTTATATGCTTGCTTTTTACTTGCATTTACTCCTATATATATTTGTTTCATTTATCCATCCATCTATAAGATCCCCATTAGCTTTATCCTTTTATTTCATGTGTATATGGGCCGCAAATTCATATTATTTTATTTACAATATTCTTATCTAGATACACTTGTTCCAATTATGTTTTGTGGTTATTACTACCAAACCCGGCGAAATCTGAGCTAGAATAGCCAATCGTATACACGTTACCCGTCCTGTTGAAACTACGCTAACGTAGGGCAGGTTTGTAGTGATTACATAGTTAATATATTGTATCTATATTCGAGTATATTATTTTCTTGTCGTGCCATTAATATGCTTACACGTTATCGTTATCTCTTTCCTAACCGGATATACCGTCATTGCACAATTACCTATCTGTTGTAAAAGCCTGAAGAGCGTTAGTCTACAGATAAATATAATAGAATTATAGTTAACTTTTCTATCTGCCTACGTTATCCGAGTCCCGCGAAACGAAAATAAATCATTATCCGCTCAGTTAAGGTCACCCCTCTGGTACAACGTACACGTTTAATCCGTGCTTCACGGCCAATTCCTATAAAAAATTTTATGGGGCGTTTTCCTCTCGCGATCCCCCGATTAGGACCTGCCTTTCTTAGTTTTGCTCAATATTCTGCCTCTCTGTTGCCCGGGAATCCACTCGAGATCACGATTAATGACATTCAAGCGGTTTCAAAACCACAGCAAAAAAGTCCATAATTCAGAAACCTCGTGGAACTGTCAATATCATCGTCACCTTAGAGTAGACGTTAATCGGTTTTTTAACGGCTTAAACTGCAATTATCGCGACCCAAATCTACGAAAGCCGTGTTCAGTATTTTTTTTATGGGAAGCACACGTGGACCGCTCGGACCGCACCGATCGTCAACCATTTGTACCAAACGCGGCTTTACCACAAGATTAATATGATTTATAAGAATTGAATAGTACCTGCCCGTAACCTATATCCGATCAATCGCTACTAACTCCCTCCCGATACTAGCCCCAATAGGTGGGCTTAGCTCAATTTTTCCCGCGTAGCATTTAAATCATCTTAGAGTTCAAAATAAAAATAATAAAAAAAAAAATCTATAGAAACAGGTGATTCATCACAGCGTGTACATAAACTTGCTACTCTACCAGATAAATGGATCGAAAAAATAAAAAACGTATATATTTATAATATTATTTTTTATTCTTGTAATTTCTTTTATGTCAAACCAAATATGAAATAGTGAGTAAAAATACATAATAACTCAAATAATCAACAAAAAACGAACATAATTATACTAAAAACTAAATGAAAACTTAATAATACAACAGCAAACATATTTTTTTACAAATTGTAGATAGTAGTTTTACGATATATGTACAGGCTGTACCAGAGCTAGCAGCAAAAACTTGGCAGGTAGATTCCTGACTATGTTATGAGTCTAAAATGTTCAAGCAACCATGACCTAATATCAATAGTTATGGAGATTTTTATATTCGTAACTTCATTAAAGTCAAACTAAATATGAAATAGTAAGTAAAAGTATTATAGTATTAATATTATTATTATACATTCTAAAATGAAACTCACCGCTCGACGCTCTTCACCCTACCCGGCGCGGCGAATACGAACGCGAACAAACAAATAAATAATCGATCGATAATAATGATAAATATTATTAATTAATTATGCATACCTAATTAGCGGTCACCCGGTCGCGGGTCGCGGGTCGCGGATCGCCCGGAAGCCCGCACGTGTCGGTGGGTAGGTACATGTCGAGACAAGTTTGCACCCGCACAGATGGCCGGCCGCTCTGTGGCTGCTCTCCGGCGTTCGTTTTTATTATCATTGTCACGTTAAATTATTTTACAATTGCGGGGACATTTTACATTTTACATTTTTACTGACACGTTTATTGCACATTTTAACGCACACTTTTTTGCCGCTTTCTCTTCATCTATAATAATAAATAGAAACAAAATCTTTTGAAAATAATTCGGTCAGTTTTTTTTCTTTAAATATATCGCTTGTGTCTATTACCATCACGTTTTAAATTCCAATGAAAAAAAAACCTAAATATATTTAAAAAATTTCACTTATTATTATAAGTTCATAAAACCTTACGAAGAAAAGGAAGAAGAATTGATTTCGAAAAGATTGATGTATTCAAAAATGTGTAGAATACTTAATTACCTACTATCATCATTTTAAATATCTTTAATATTCGAAAAATTCATTGAGATATTATTTAAAAGGAGTGCCGATCACCTCTCTTATTCATATAATATATATACATGTAATGCAAAACACTCTTTATTATTTTAAAATATCAAATTATCTCAAGATCTCATAGATATGTATTGAAAAAACGAAATTATGTTTGCCGCCATTTCAAGTGATCGATCGCTATCAAAAGTTAGGTGTCGATAATTATTATGCGCGAAATATTGAAGTCGACCTACCTGTCTCAGATGACAAAACGGCTGATTTTAATAAAAACGGGTAAAATTTTCATAAAAATCAATAATAAACATAATACATGTGACATTTCATATGACAGATTCTCCGCTGTGCTAAACCAATTAAAAAATAAAACTATATAAAAATCAACAATAAAACCAATACAGGTAGACCAAAACTAACTAAATGAACATTTAATAGTACAACAGCAAACTTCACGATTTTTTTACAATTGTAGATAGTAGTTTTATACGAGATATTGTTCAAATATAAGAGCTAGATGGGAACGAAGTAGTCGTATTTAACCCAGTTTATAAGGAAAAATTGTGATTGAAGGAATCATCTCTGAAGCTGTGAATGTTGAACAGGAATTACAAATTACGGTTTCGACCCACTGTGCGGCGGCCTGATAACGTCACGGAATATTTAAAATTTGAATTACTCCGTCGGTAGGTATAATAGGTACTTCACTACGAATTTCGAAAATTTATGACAATTGGTTCACAGATGACAGCACACTTCGGTTTTTTGGGAAGAAATCAAATAATAAAGAGATATTTTTAGAGATTTTTGACATCGATATTTGTCTAGACATGTTTCATTTTCAGTCAATCAATTATTTAATTACATGATGGTAAACTTAATTTACAAAGAGAGGGAGTAAAATATAAACATGGTTTTTATGGGTTAGTTTTTTAACAATACTTTCTTATTGATTGTGTCATTTGTATTACACTTCATAGGTACAAAATAACATTTTTTATATGTGAATATCTCAGAAACATGACGCTTTAGGATTTTATGACCGAATAGTTTTATGTTTGTATGAAAGTCCTCTATCGATTTATATACATTTAATTTGTGGCTAAGATTTTTTATAAAATGGCGGCGAATATGCAAACTTTGTATGGGAGAGGCTACAACCCCCTTAAGATTTTTTGCAATAGGGAGATCATACTAATGCCTTAAATTATCTAGTATCATATCACCTCAAGCTCTCGGTAAAATAATTCCAGAGACGTGTGATGCCTTTCGTTTAATGTTCTGCGAAAAGATTACCTGCAGGTACCTAATAAAATAGTTTTTTTTAAAATATTTATTTATTTAGATTTTAATACTAACGACCGCCAAATTTTGATTTCAGTTTTGCCATCAGGATACTTATTTTTAAGAAAATCGAGTGAGGCCATAAAATAAAGTTTAGCCTTTATTTATAGTTAAATCTGAAGAGAAAAATACGAATCAAAATTATAAAATATGTTTTAAAAAATATTAACAATTAATTTATATGAATAATTTTATAACCATATTCATATTGGCATCAGGCTCCAATTCTTTTAGTTTTTGCAGCAATTTTGGGTCGATCGTGGTATTTTTTACGCGCTAAAGATACGGTTCCAATTTATAAACTTCGATTTCTTTACAACGCTTAAGACTTTTCATTTAAAAAACATTGCACCCAACATAACCTCTTCCTGTCACAGCTACGACATCACATAATAGAGAGATACTGAGAGCATAGAATAGAGAATATAAACTGAGAGCGCCACACACGCACAGATTTGTCAGCCGCGGCCGCACAGACAAAAAGTATAGAATTTCAATTCTTCTGCGGTCACCTGTACAGGTCTGGAAACCTCCACCCGCGAACACCACACACGCTGCGGTACGTATCTAGAGGTCGACCGAACAGGTGTACCTCTACGGTCTACCGGAGCGTATATGGCCGCCTTTAAGACGAGCGTAGGTAATATTTACTAACGAACGGCAATCTGTTCGTTTATTGTTGATTTATTAACGAATATTTGGTCTTTCGTTTATAAGACCGGCCCTTAGTAATAAATTTCCATGGAATGAAACAATGATGACATGTCCCCTTGGGGATTTACCCTCCGTAATAAAAGCATTTAAACCGGTTATATTTAAATGCAAACAAGTGCGAGCCGACTGTAAGATACCACTGGGTGAGGAATTCAACAAGATGCTGGTAAAGATTTTCAATGGATGTTTACAAAACCAGGATATGTCCGAAGAAACTCGGACATCAGCTTGAGATCGGTAGACAGAGACAACTTAAACCAGTGTACACAATGCTAGATCTGACAGCGAGGTTTGATACGACATTGTTTTAAGGAGTGGGTAAGGTTTTTAAATTATTTTTTTTGCATTTTATTTTTAATTTTTTAAATGAATGTATAACATCGCAAGAATATTGTGTCAAAATTTCAAGTCAATCGGAGCAAAATTGACGAAATTATGAACATTTGAGCGATATCAGACTGATTTTCTATACCTGCTCGGGCAGCTAAGAGACGCGCTCACCTGAGGACTACCGGACGTGCTATTGTATTAGAAGAGTTTTGCTTAGACAAGAACAAAAAGATGCTGATGACTAAAGCTCTTTGCTGTGTGAACATGGCATCGACGATTATGTGTAAGTATAAAATAAGTGTTGAGTTTTCTTTTGAATTTTACAGTGTGCAAAGCTTTAAAACGTTTTCCCCACATCTCACGTTTTCAAAGTCGGTGTCCATCATAACTTCAAAACTACTGCACCGATCCTTTTGAAATTTTGAACACTACTTCTGTACATAATTTACGAGGTAATGCTGTCGAGTTTTTTTCAAATTTGTTATTAATTTTTATTTTTTAATAACAAATTAGTCGATATTTTTCGCAATAAATCGCGTTTTTCCCTTCAAAGTGTTCCAAAAAATTGAAAAATTTAAATTTCAAAAAACCCTCCCAGCGTTACCTGGGAAAACCTATTATCTATCGAATGAATTTTGATTTTTTGATTTCAGATGATCTAGCACCAAGTTATGATGGACACCGCAATTCTACTTTTTTCCGAGACACGTCCGAATAATTGCTGCCATTGCTGTATTTTTTAATATTTCGTCTTGAAAATTTTACACAATATTCTTCAAATGTCAAACCTTTAATGTACCATTGGTTTTAATAAAGAGATTTTAACTGTGTTGTCACAAAAAATTCACAAAAACATGCCTTTTTTTGTACGAATTTACCTTCCCCCCCCCCCCCCCCCCCCCCCTTAAATAAGACGCACCTTAGTTACTTACACATACTGCCTTACACACTTTGGTTATACGTTTTCCCATTTAAGAAATACAATCGAATAAGTATGCGTATGACGCTGGTTGTTTCATTGTGTTGGTGTTTATAATCGTAAACATCAACACAACGAAACAATGTGCCTCGTGAGCATGGCTCACACGTACCAATTCATTGTCTTTCTTTAATGGAAAGAGATATACATATACTGGGCGCTGCACGGCCGATATTAAAAAAAAACAAAAAAAATTCAAAAAATAACGAAGTTATAGTTGATAATAGTGGCATCTCTTTTTTGATTATGCGCCGCGCCGCACGGCGCCTCGCTACACGCAGCTATCTGCCAGTCGGGTTCTTTCATAATAGAAACGTAAGACCTGTTTCTATTATGTTTATGAAGAGTGCTCGATGATATAGGAAATCAAAGCAAGGTGGAGGACTTATTATATGGACTTATATTATATTTATTCATCGCTCAATTTTCAAACGCGTTTAACCCGAAACCATGTTTTGAAAATCGGTGACCAACATATTATATCGGCAACCACTAAGCCGGTCAACTTGAAATTTCTAGTGGTTATTCTATATAATATAATTATGTAGTCTTTGTCGTAGGATAGTTTTTTTAAATGACTTAGTTTTTTTATCGGCCCGAAATTTTCCTTAAAAACGCCATTTTAAATTGAAACGCCTAACATTTTGTCAAACATCTATATTTTCAAAAACCCCTATGTCAAAGAATTATAGTGTCGTTTCTAATAATCTTTTTTTAAATTTTTTTTTATTATTCTGATGATTAGAGACGAAATGGGAGTGGTCACCGCGGAGGACCTTTTTTTGGCAGTCGACAAAACCCAAGAATTCTCTGCCAATGTTCAATATTTATTTATAAAAAAAAATTCACATGTTTTAAAATGTACCTGCTTTCATGTAGAAATAATACAAATACCATAATTTACATAAGTTTTCATAAAAAAAATTCACAAATTTTGCCTTTTTTCGGAATAATTTTTATGAAGAGGGATGTATGTCTGCTTAATTGGAGATTTATATTAGCTTCCGTGTAATTAAGTTTTTATTAAAACGAGTTGCAAGCGCAACTTTCTTCACCTAAGGCAATATTGTGAAGAACTGAAGCAAAACTATTTAAATCAGATTCATATCCTTAATAGGGAAAATAATGTAACGTGAAAAACTGGCATGAGTATAGCCGGTTTTGAATACTAAACATAAGATACTTAGATCTGTCGTGCTATTGACAATAATATAGAAATATGGTAGGTATATTCCTGACTATAACATCAATTATTAATTACTAGCTGTAACCCGTCAAAAATGACGGTACTTTTACATCACGGTTCCTGAAGAACAAATATTTATTTATTTATAATAAAAAGAAAATAGAAAAAAAGAAAAAAGAAAATAAAAAAGTAAGAAAAAACGAAAAGGATAAGAAAAAGAAATAAAAGAAGAAGAACAAAAATGGTAAAAAAAAGTAACCCATAAAAACCAACTTTTTATTATACTCCCTTTCTTTGTAAAATATAACAACAATTAAAGACGAATTAAAACATATAACAAAACTAAACTTACAGTAATTTAATATATTTCTAAAATGTCAGATTTTTTGAGCTTTGATTAGACACTTTATGCTTTGAAGATTAAATTCTAAAAAAAATTGTCAGTCAATTTGGATTTTCGACATTCACAGTGAAGTACCTATTCTGTATACCGACGGAGTAATTCAAATTTAGAAATTATTCCGCGACGTTATCGGGCCGCCGTTGCTAGTAATCAAACTTTGGTAATGATTCCAATTTGAAAAAACCGTTAAAATTTCTAAAAATCCGAAATTATACTATAATTATTAAATTTTTTAACGAAAATTTGACAGATCTTCTTGATTATCGCCACGAGTCTGCTTGCAAAGTTTCAACTAGGAGTGAGGGATAAAATAAATAATTAATTAAAATAAAAGAAAGGCATTTAATTCAACACTGTTTAGCTCCAAAATTACTGGCAGATTTCGTGTAAGTACGCTAGGCCCTTTGCTCGATATATCTAAGCTCTAGTTCTGCTACTATTAGGAGTAAAACCTAAAACACGGTATCAACATCTACTAAAGTTATTGCATTCAGTGAAGCGATCTCACGTAAATAAACCGCCCCTGGTGAGATCACAATTTTTTCAAATTCGGTAAATTAAAAAAAAAAATTAAGCTTTCACAATGCTCCACGAAATTTGCAAATTTAACAACGTCAGACCCTGCTTTGGAGAATTTTGGAACCCTCTTTGGGAGAAACCCTGTGTATGGTACTTATTAAAGGCTAGGGATGGGTAAAAAATATCGATATATCAATATATCGATATTTTTTTTTCAAAATATCGATATTTATTGTCGATATATTTTTTCGCGATATATCCAATATTGATATTTTTTTTGATATACCGATATCAAATTTTCTGGGATAACCGATATTTTTTGCGACCTTTTTGGGTATTTTTTTTACTTTTTTCTGGCGACCTTTTTTTGGTCATCGATATTTTTTCTCGGATAATCGATATATGCTCATGTTCATACAATAGAAAGAATTCAACATAAATTTTTACGCTACATAAATTTCCGTCTCCACATCCCAATAGAAAATCTTAACTCTACAAACTTATTATATTTTACCGGTTTATTGCCACTATCGGACAGGAGAGTTTTATCCGATCTGATTTTATTATATAAAATTGTAAACTCGCATTACCACAGCCCTGAAATTTTGTCCTTAATAATGTTCCATGTACCCAGTCGAACTACTCGAGTGCCGACGCCTTTTTACTGTGACAATACTAGAACAAATGCTCACTACAACTCGCTAGTACCTAGAATACACAGGTTAGGTAACAATAATACAAACATAGCGGACGTGTTTGGTTCTGGCCTGTCACAGTATAGGGGCGCGATACTGAGAGCGCTTCATTCCGCCATAATGTAAATTATATACACTTTCTTTTTTTTTGTTTTTCTCTCTGTTTATATTATTTTTGCAAATAACTGTTATATACCTACATATGTAAAAGCCTATTTAGGCGTAAATGAATGAATGAATGAATGAATGAATGAATGAATGAATGAATGAATGAATATTTTTTCCGGTGACCTCTTTTTTTTTTTGGTCGCCAAAAGCTTAATCTCCTTACATTTTTTAAAAAATAATATCGATAAATTTTTCGCAAATTATATCGATATATATCGATTTTTTTTTTCATTTACCCATTCCTAGTAAAGGCCAGAGGAGCGTCAATTAGGTACATACTTATGCTTTAAGAATAATCGCAATATACCCCTAGGTAGGTATACCACTATCCATTTAAGAAAGACATTCGAATTAGTATGTGTAAGCCGTGTGTACGAGGTATATTGTAAACCGTTTTTCTTAAATGAAAAGAGGTCTACTGTCGCTTACTCCTGGCCACTCGTAGTTCCACTACCATTTCAGTACAGTACTGAGGAAACGAAATTTACCGTTATTTTTTAACAAATTATTTTATTAATGACATCTATTGAAAAAATTTAAAAGTTGTTAAAAAATTGGTCAGCTTCATAATGCAACATTGTGCGCATTAAAATAGTTCAAGCAATTCAGTGTAGATGGCAATAATTTAAACTTAAAAATTAACAAATCGACATTCTGTGTTCGACAAAAATTAAGGGAATATATTTTAAAATTGTACTTATACGACGAATTAATTGAAAAAAATGCATAAAATAAAACAATCTTCATGTTCCAAATATTTAATACATAGCGAAGTTATAAACCATAGACAGTTTAATTTTATTCCGCTTTATCGTTGACGGCAGCACTGTGCCTCATTCGCTCGATGTTCAGTCCTTATCAAAATCTCGAATGACAGTTCGCAAGCGTACGCAAGGTGTGTTGATTGTGTTCGAATGTCAGTTGAAGTCGGTCTCTGGAACCCTTTTCTGTTTTGGTAGTGTATACCATTATTTGGTACAGTGTTCCAATTCCATCGGGAGACGAATTCTTCCGAAATTAACCAATTCATCAGACTGCCAGGTGAGTGTTCTATTTTTCTGTTATATCTAACCCAAAACGCGTTTATTATTTATAGATATATTTTATTATTATCTTGATTTGACATTGTGCACGTTTTAATTTATCCTTTCATTCCACGTTAAACCATACTGAGGTTTTTCAATGCCAGTTTATATATAGTTTATATAAAAATAAGCATCCTTACACATAACCTGCAGAGAATTTTCATTGATGTTTACTACTTATGTTAGCTACTGTGTTATCTGGTGTATTTTTGGATTTTTCCATTCATACGTGCTTTTATAAATAGACAGAGGATTTAATTTTATTTTGGCTATATAGGAATAAGCAGTAATGTTTTGAATGAGCGCAAAATTATGATACGTTATCACATCAGATAGCATGATACATAAATATGTACCTGTATACATATAGATGGATACACATAAAGTATGTATACTTTTATATTTGCGTAGAATCTATTCGTTCTTATAATATGAAAATCTACACGTGTTTTTGTCAATTTGTTTACTAAGATAACCGATGAATATAAAATATTAATGTATTGGTTGGTAGGAATTTATATAATAATAAATTTTTGAGATTCAGAAGCCTTTAATACTTCTCAGTATCACAAAAACGGTTAATAGAATTTGTAATATTTTATATAGGTAGGTTTGTTTTTGTTTTTTTTTTGCTTAGAACAAGTGAACGAGTTTGTGTGTTTACTAGGAATGCAAGGCTGAGATGGATATCCAGAGAGTGAAAAATAAGGCAAATGGTGCAATGGATGCCATTATGGTCAACGGGAATCTGTTGCACGAAGCAAGGCCAGTGGGACATAATGGAGTGCTGGCGCCATCTCTGAAGCATGGAAGGAAGACTGGAATTGGCAAAAAAAGAATGAAATATATGGAACTGCGAACGTTTGGGCGCGTGTTCGATAGAGCGAGGAATGAGCAAATATATAATAAGATAATGAATAAATAAAGGATCGCCGAGATGATTTGGTCATGTGGATACGTGAAAGAAAATATATTGGGCGAGTAGAAGGTGTCGGCGAAAGACCTGGTACCCTCAGATAAACCAAATATCGGGGGTGGCCTTGTTAAAAGCCACAGCAATCGAAGAGCTTGCAAAAGTGGTAGGCTATTGTGCTTTATGCTCTCTGCCTACCCCTGTGGGGAAACAGCGTGGTGCTTGGTTTGTTAAATAACTTTATTTCGCTTGTACCCTCCATATCTGGCGATACTTCTGTTCGCAACTTGGGGTCGCGTCCTGCAGAGGAGGGAAGGTTACAGCCCTCAAAAGGGAAAAAAAAATTAAAAACGAAAAGAGAAAAAGGAGAAAAGTATATAACAATAGGAAACAAATCATTTCAATCATAATTTCGTTCAATAACGAGTCTCAAGCATTCAAATGAATGTGTTCTTCAAAAATATTATATTTTTTATTAAATAATTTAAAAATATGGAACAAATGATAGGCGTCGTGTATTATTTTTTGACGGTTAAATATAAATTTGAAACAATCAGCTGATAATGGACATGACGTTGCGAGCTGAAAACTGTCGCGTTGACCTAGAAATTCTATGCGGATTAAGTGCAGTGTTCTAGAGTTTCTGTCGCTTCCATTATTATTATAGTTGTGATGCGAAGTTTCCTTCACTAAGTTTTGACGCCAAAAGGTTCACCATACTAACCAACCAACAATTATTTCTGACGTGGAGTAGGATTTAAGATCGGTCATTTGTGCATGGAAAGTTAATAACCAAGGAGTAGTTTGTTCTTTCCTAGTGATCCAGTAATCCGTCCCAGGACACCGGCAATTTAGACCTATTTTCATAGCGCTGAGTTTAGCTTAGTTTGAAAATAGTAAGAATATTGATGCGACACGTATTATGTGATCGTATTAAAAAATTTTTTTTTTCAGTAAAGTGAACTGCAAACTGACATCGATACCAATCGCACTCGTAAACACCAATGCGCCCATTAATAATAATAATAATAATAATATTGGATTATTTATATAGCGCCATTTTTGTGAAAATTTCACCTCAAGGGCGCTTTACACACAAAAAACTCTTACATACAAAAATCATAGAATCGCAAAATGAAAAAGAAAAAATAAAAAGAAAAAGATAAACAGTTCCAAACATAAAATAGTAAAAAAAACAACGTTAAAAACAACGAATATTAAAAAGGTTCTGGGAAAGATTTTGTAAACAAGTGCGTTTTAAGTCTTTTCTTAAATAAAGCCTCTGAATCCGTGTTTCTTATCAGGGAGGGCAAAGAGTTCCACGCTTCGGGGCCCGCCACCGCGAATGCCCGTTCGCTGAACCTAGTTTTCTGGAACTGACTTGCCGGTTCCACAATCCTTCCCACCGCTGAAGTAGACGCTGACCTAAGAGTTTGACGTCTCCCATTTATGTTGTCTGGAATACAGAGCTCCTGAAGATACAGAGGCGCCATGTTATGAGTTGCCTTGTACATTGGCTGCATTAGCGCAATCACGCCCTTGTATGTATGTTTGTAATCCCAATAATAATAATAATTTCGTTGTCTGTCCGTAACTTCGTGTAACGTCCGTAACTTTTTATATATATATTTTTTTCTTTTTTATATGGAAAACTACTGTAATTTTTAACGGGTTACAGCTAGTACGTTATTAATTATTACACAAGTGTAAAAGTAAGCAAGTATGTAGTTGCGATGTTATATCCTTGAAAATGCTATTAATATTACAAGTTACTCAGGGTATCTCTCCTACAGCCTGTTGCCGTAAACACAGTAGTTTAGTTCAGATAATGGCCAAAGTGTGGCTCTTCTCCAAACTTTCATGGTTAGCAGAAATTATACATACATGGGACTAGCAAAGTGGCCGGGACAAGGCTGAAGGTGTCGCCTTATGCACTACAACGAATAAAAAAATGTATAATTTATACTACATTTATGTTTTGAAAAGTATTCAATACTCGCGTGTCGCTGCGAATCACGGACTATCATCTAAAATGAGGTCCAGAAACGCATCTCAAAGAAGCATTGTGTTTCGGAAACTTCACTGGTTATATTTAAATTCATTTTCTTAGACACAAGTTTTATGTATGCTTGTATTGTGCGTTTCCTTAAATGAATATAAAACGAGTTAATCAAAAAAAAAATTGAAGACATGCTTTTATACGCATTCTTTGCATATATTCGTAATCGATTTTTCAACATCACCCATACGGTGTCAAAATATTAAACATGTTTTGAAGTTTAAAACAAATTTTCGAACGACATGTTCTTCAGCTGTTTCTGAGGCTTTTGCTTCTGAATGACGTAATTATTAAATTAATGTGAGTAACGCGATTATTAATTTTTATCAAAACAATGACCATTGTATGCCGAAAATGGTTTAACAGTGTATAGTCATCTACTTCACGTAAATGTTGAAAGTTTCAGAGCTCTAGCTAGTCGGGAAGTTCGTGAAAAATCAATTACAAGATTCCACCATGACAAAAGAACAAAGAGAGTTAAATAAAAGCGTGAAAAAAGTGCGCAGAACATAAATGAAATGACGATGGGCAGGCAACGTCACTCGGAGGACGTACAATTGCTAGAATCCAATCATCCAGTGGTACCTCAGTGGAATCAAGACGCCGCCCTAAAACCCGCTGGAATGACGAAATCATCGAATTCGGCAGAAATGCTCCTGTGTGGCTGCGAATAACCACGGACAGAGAAAAGTGGGAGACGATTGGGGAGGCCTCCATCCAGCAGTGGACAAAAATTGTCTGATGACGATGTTATTTGAATATATGCTCGTTCATAATATTACTATGTTTGTCTCTCATGTGAAACATTATAAAAAAGTCAATTAACTTCACGGTGAAGATTCGGTAGTTTATACTTGGTAGTAGTTTCAAAATCACCAATCATCTGAAGTATACTGATTTGAAAATATCTAAATTCATAATACTTGCCTGAAATTATTGTCAAATAAGATGCAAATTAATTTTTCATTTTGTTGGAGAATTAAATTTATTCGTGGTTCAAGAATGACATGGTAATCTAACATTCTTCTTCTTCTCACGCCGTTTCCGGTTACCGGATGTTGGCTGTCAAGTTGGCCACAATTATCCCGTTAACAGCCGACCGGAAAAGCTGCACCGTTGTCTGTCCAAACCATTGTTATAGATTCTTCAGCCATGAAGTCCGGTCTTCCAGGGCCACAGCGTCCAGCAAATTTTCCTTGACGCGATGTGTGTTTTGTTGTTGCTGTCTCGTGATATACATACACCCCTGGTTCTAGACTGTGACATGACAAAAAATGACATTCGGAAATGTGTGTAAAGCATAATATTTTTAACAGTCTCAGTAAGTCTTACACGGGACTTACATAGTCCAGTAAGCAGAATATATGATGTATGCAAGGAAAGTGACCTTATTATGAACGTAAACAAGTCAAAAGTGATGGTATTCGAGAAAGAAGACGATAAGACAACGTGTTGAATTTTAGTAGGTAATGAATGTTTGGAACAGGTAGATGAGAGGCAAAACTAGCGGTACATAAAGGAATTCTGGTACCAACACTGATGTATGGAAGCGAAGCCTGGAGTTGGCAGAAGAGGAACGAAAGTAGATTGAATGCAGTGGAGATGAGATCCCTCGGACATATGTGTGCAAATCAATTTATGATAGAATAAAGAATGCAGATATTAGGAATGAATGTAAAGCTGATCTAAGCATAATTACTAGAATTAAAAAAGGGTCGCTCAGATGGTTTGGGAATGTTGAGCGAATGAATGAGGAAATAATGGTAAGAAAGATATATTATGCAAGTGTTGAAGTGGCGTGACCAGATTAACCAGATACTGGAAGATGGCCCCGTTCGAAGCCTCAACAGCCGGCGAGCTTGCATGCGAAGATGTATGAATGTGGATGAGGCGAGAGTTGTATGTCAGGACAGAAGAGTGTGGCGCTCTATCATCTCTGACTAACCTCACGGGGAAACGGCGTGATGGTAAGTAAGTGAGTAAGTAAGTATGTCTTACACAGACGAAGCTATTTATATGGGAAATATGTATGGAAGTCTTTATGGGATGGCCACATATCATTTTACACAATGCAACGTTCATCAATTCCACCGTAAGAACATTAACATATTATAAAAACCTTGAATGTTATGTTCTTTAGCTGTCTTCTTTCAAATATTTGAAGGGACTGTGCTAAAGCCATCTGCGATTGGAAATTATTAATTTCCGAGATATAGGCCCGAATGCAGAGTCAATACTTAAAAGATTTTAAGGTTAAAGTACGCTTTAAAAGTGTAATTTGAACCATATTCAGGCCATAGTATACAAAGATGTCGCCGCTAGTTATATAATATTTTTATGATTGTGCATTATTAACTCAAAAATTAAAATTATTGACTTGCCATAGTCTAAATCTAGGTGTGCCATTGCATGAGATATTTGCAGTTTTTAGTTGTATCGTAATTATATCGTTTTTAACTATACGTTTTTATTTATTTATTTATCTTCATTTTGATACATGCCGGTAGGAAAAGGAGCCGCTCATCTCACTAGGAAAAACCTGTGTCGAGATGAGCGGCTTATTTGGAAAACATAAATAACCTCGCAGGACTAAATTCCTGCCTTAATAATAAGTCGAAAATGTTCAAGCTATCTTGACCTAATATCAATAGTTGTGGAGATATGCGACATCAAAGTTTGCATTTTTTCCTAATATTTCTGACTTGTTTTTTGTAAAACATTGGACTATCATTAGAGTAATTTATATCAATTACGAAAAACGCATTCGTTTCAATACAAGTTTAATAAAATGATTAAAACCCTGAAAAAATCCAATGGGAATGTTTTCCAATCGGAATTCGATTTATTTGACTTGTATTAAAGGGAATGAATTTTTCATATTCGATATAAGTTACTGTAATGATCGATAGTCCAACGTTTTACAAAAAATAAGTCAAAAAAATTAAAAAAAAAAATGAAAACTTTGATGTCGCATATCTCCATAACTATTGATATTAGGTCATGACAGCTTGAACATTTTCGACTCATTATCAAGGCAGGAATATAGTCCAGCGAGGTTATTAATGTTTTCCAAATAACCTTGTATAAAACATATCTACTTTTCGTATTTTTTTCATCCACCTAATTTTGAACATTCTTCTTCCGTGAAGTCGTTAAGCATCCACTCTTCTGATCCATGAAATTGAACAATGAACACGTAACATCGCACCAATCGCATTCGTGTCTCTTTTTTGAACCTTCTCCATTACGGTTTAAGCAATAAAAATATCTTCGTAATGACCAGTAGGTGCCATGTTTACTTATAAACTTTCGTGTTATTTTGTTTGCGTCGAGTTAAATTTGACCTAACCTGACCTAACCTTACATGTTTTGATGTTAATGAGTGACGAAGATATAGGCGATTTGAAATCGGTACGTTATTTTTTATAAATTAAATATATTCATATTCGCAGACATTAAAAGTACTTGATTTTTCTCTCAAAAACTTCATTTTTTAAAGCGTTTGAAGCAATCCTTATTCAATATTGAATCTAATTTATTTTAATAATTAATATCAAAATAACATCTCAGGTTCGTAAACATCTCAGTTACGTAGTAAATCACGTTATTGTTAAATAAGTATTACGTTATCGTTTATTAAAAACAAACAAAATAAAAGATAAGACAAAACTGTCGCCCGTCCAAATGCAGAAAACTAATAGTATTCATTATAAAGAATGCCCTGCTATTGGTTGATTATATATATATATATATTTTAATAGAAGATAACAGCAATCCCCCCTCTTCCCCTATAGCGATAATATGATTATATCGCACTTCAGTAGTGTATCGTAATTAGATTTTTAGAAAACGAGTGTATAAATCAGTGTTTTTCAATCTTTTTATTAGCATTAGCCATTAGCCATTAGCATGGCACACCAAGCATCGGTTAAGTAGTAACAAAACAGGATATGCCATATGCAAAGATTGCGACAAAAAAATCTATTCAATTGAGAAAATTTTCACATCATTCAATTGGGCGGCAATTGAATGTGTGAAACTGAAGCAAATCAAAACATTCTCTGTGTAGTTTTCTGGGATATGCCGTCTTGCGTATCTGACCTCTGGCCAACGTTTGGTATCTTATTGCAGGGTCCATCATCAGGGCTGATGTGATGAGTATGTGTCGATGTAAAGGTTAAGTATTGGCTCGCAATACCGAACCGAAATCATTTTACCAATTGCCGATTTTATTTAAGCCGTAAACACCAACACAACGAAACAATGTGCGTCGTGCGCACGGCTTACACATACTAATTCGATTGTCTTTCGTAAATGGAAAGACCTGTACCACCAGACTCTCCATTGCATCAGCTTCTCTTGTGGCATCTCTGGAGTATTTGGGTATGCGCACTTGTATTGTGGAAGATGAACCATGTTCAGCATTTGTTCATTATAAAATTGAGCTATTTGCGGGAAACAAAGTAATGGTGCACTAAATGCAATTATGGCCAATAAGAATCTGTCAAAAGAAGCAAGACTAGCGGTACATAATGGCGTTCTAGTGTGGAAGTGTAGTATGTATGGAAGTGAAACCTGGAATTGGCAAAAGAGGAATGAAAGTAGACTGAATGCGGTGGAAATGCGGTCACTAAGACGCTTGTGTGGAAAATCTTTGGTCGATAGAGTGAGGACAAACGTTGAACAACATTAGTAACGCCGTTTGAAATGACCGATTGCTATGGCGTCAGTGTGGTAGATTAGAATAAAGAAAGGAGTGTGAGATGGTTTGTCATGTCGGAACCGTATGACGAAGGAAAGGATGGTTAAGAAAATGTCGATGAGGCGAAGTGGAAGGAAAAACAGGGAATAGAAGCGGTCTAGATCGCGAAAGACTGGCACGATAAGGACTAAAAGTATTGAGAATGGTCCTGTTACGCAACAACCTAGAACGTGTATGAGAAGATGTACGAAGGTGGCCCGAAGCAAAAGTGGCAATGAGCCTAAAGGACCCAACCTAAGGTTGGTGTGCCAGGATAGAAAAGTGTGGCGTTCAATCCTCTCTGCCTACCCCTGCAGGGAAACGGCGTGATGGTTAGTTAGTTAGTTAGTTTGCTATTTGTTTTGCGATTCGCAGTATACGCCCCCGGCACGACTTACATATCTACCGTTATCATATCATATCATGTGGGTTGTACGAACATGATTTTAGGATAGAACGAGTAATTGGGCCCGGCGGGTAAGACGCCCCACTCTCTCACCTGTTCGCCGTCCAAATATAACAATATTGTGTCGTAAAAGTGAAGTTAGCTTCACGTCAGCACGCCATTAATGTTTGAGCGAATCCGCACGCGAATAGTGGCGAAAAAAAAATTAAAAATATAAGTTTTACGTATGTTTTTTGTCACACATTTGTTTCATTGTTCTTAGTAGTAACATTGCATGTATTTAAAAGGTGTGAAAGTATAATTACTTCCAAAGCTGACAAAAAATAAGTGTTATAATGACACGAGGTATGATTTATTATGACGTTTGCTCACTTATGTTTGTTTCGTAATAATTTGCTGGATAATAATACTTAATATCGAAAGGGCGTATTACGAATAGGTCACGGGTAATTTGTTGTTTTGCTGATGACTTTATTTCTATGATATATTTTTTCCAAATATACATTTCGATTAAACGAATATTGTTGTTGGATTGCATCACCGAATTTTCTTTTCCTTAACGCCTGATGGATTTTGTTTGAACTAATCGTTAACAAATGTGGGGATAATAGGTACATGATACTCTAATAATAAAACATTATAAATGAAGACTATGCCCATTATCCCAATTACAAGTGTCTTCGGCACGCTCTAGTAACATTTATTTTTACATTTAAGTATATTTTACATGTGCATTTATGTGTATTATATATTTAAGTATTGTTTGAATGTAGTGAAATCATATAAGAGTATGTAAATAATTAATTGATTTGACGGATCTACAGGTTCAGGTCATCGTTTAGAAAATGGATGTTGTGTATGAGTTAGTTAGTGAACGATGATAAGGTATCTGCAAGAATATCAGCATCAATGTTAGGGTCAGCACAATATAAATTATATGTGCGACACAACCTTGTGATGGGAGAAAAGTAACCAACATTATTAGTGTGCTGGCTTATTACGTTTTAATGTATGCCCTTTAAGCCATGTATTCACTAGGTGAAAAATCGCGAAACATTCCGCTCGGCAGGTCGCATCAACATCTACGCTCACGTTTCGAGGACAATGACGCGGTCATTTGACGTGTACACACCGGGACTAGCATATCTTGTCGCGGAAATGTCATCCGATGAGGTTATGATGACAGCTGCAGTATCTCATTTGGCGAAAACGGGGTTCCGCGCAATCTGAAATGTTTTTTTGGGTCGCAATTTCAAATTAACGAGGTGTTACTGTAGTAAATTGAATATTATTAAAAACAAGGTCCTTTTTGCAAATAATTATTGTTTTCCACACGTCACGGAAATGCCGCCCTATGAGGTTATGATGACAACTGCGTATCTGTTTATGTTAATGAGTTTATCGAAACGTAAGAGGAGAAAAAAGAGGAGAATGCGAAATTATTTACTGCAAAGAGAAAGAAGGACGGATATTCTATGCGATCTTCGATCGATACAGCTCGATGAGTTCAAGAACAATTTCGTTCCCCCACATTGTCATCTTGACAGATACAGCGCATGCGTATTCACTTGTAAACATACCACGTGGTATTGACGCTCCGCGTAATGTTGCAGTGAGCTCGCTCGGGTACCGTGCGCATGGCAACGTTGCCACGGCACGTAGAAATGCCGCGCTATGTTGTGCGCGACGTGGCGGAACAGTGCACGACGTTGCAACGTCACGTAGACTCTATGCCGCGCGTGCTGTTGAGGGACAATTTGTACCCTAGTGAATACATGGCTTTATCGGTAAAAATTTGGCGACACGCTATAACGCTCAGCAAACAGTTTGTAAAACACTGATCTAGATATCATTTTATTTCAAGTCGCCGCTCAATACGCCGAGTCTTGCTCAAAAAAATATATGTGTCGTGTTAAACCCATCGCCATTTTGTAGCGTGCTCAAGCGTAGTAATGCTTTTGTGTAGGAAGATGAATATATTATTATTACCGAGGAAGATGCGCGGATGAAGGGTGGGCTCCGTGAACGGGATGAGGAAGCTGACGTAATGAATAGGATTACTCAGATGATGCGAGCGACAGTGAAAGGATATCCACTTTTATATTATTCAATTTCAATCCCGCAAAGTGACATTTATTACATGTTATATTATATGGATGTAAATAACACACTTCCGACTTGCATATTATGTTTTAATTTTAAGAAAGACATTCATACAAAAATTAAAAAAGATTTTTTTTATAGAATAGTTCAGAATGTTCTGGTTTGGTTTTCTGGGGTGTTATTCCGCTATGTGTTACGCCTAGAGCTGGCAGAAGAGGAACGAAAGTAGACTGAATGCAGTTGAGATGAGATCCCTCAGACGTATGCATGGCAAATCCATTTATGACAGAGTAAAGAATGCAGATATTAGGAATGAATGCAAAGCTGATCTTAGCATAATTGATATAATTAAAAAAGGGTCGCTCAGATGGTTTGGGCATGTTGAGCGAATGAATGAGTAAAGAATGGTAAGAAAGATATATAATGCAAGTGTTGATGGCGCCAGAAAGAGAGGGCGACGTGGCGAGACGTGGCATGACCAGATCAACCAGATACTGGAAGATGGTTCCGTTAGAAGCCTCAACAACCGGCGAGCTTGCATGCGAAGATGTATGAATTCGGATGAGGCGAGAGTTGTATGTCAGGATAGAAGAGTGTGGCGCTCTATCCTCTCTGCCTACCCCCACAGGAAACGGCGTGATGGTAAGTAAGTAAGTAAGTAAATATTCCGTGTTTTTACGACCACTTTGGCTGTCGCTTCGGATCCATCGTCAGTGCTGGGCAGCACGGTCTTGCCTGGTAGTATCAAAAAATGTCAACCTGGAGACAAATGAGCAGGACCGATATGGGAACTTTTGCTCATAAAATGGTCCTGGGTAAGCGGTGGGTACCATTAACAGTGCTGATTTATTGTGTTGTGTTGCTGTTATGGTTAAGTATTGGCTTGCAATGTTATTACGGTATTTTTTACATGTTTTCTATTTATTGTCTGAACGCGTCTTAAACTTAGTTGTAGTGAAGTTGACATAGCTCTCTCGGAATCACAAGATTATAATAATTATGTTATTACAATTAGTTAGAATTACATCGGTTAATTATTTTAATGCAAATGGTTCAAAGAACGCTGGCATCTCTTTGAAAAGCACATATTAAATAATAATAATAATAATAACATTGAAAATTTCCATTGCTGTAAGTGACGTGATATACAGGATGTAAAGGTACAGATACACATGCTTATTTTGAGCATGCTCATTAGCATGCCCTAACAACTGTACACACTTGCTCATTATTAGCATGCTTACAGTCAAAAACACACGCTTATTACTGGCATGCTCATGTCATGTCAATAGAGAGGAACTCTAGTTCAAAATTGAAACTTTGCAAACTGAAATAGAAAATTCAAGTGAACCAATAAATCAAAACAGTTCCCGGGTTTAATTAAACACACATGCTTATTACTGGCATGCTCTTGTCATAGAATAGAGACGCTCTTGTTCAAAATGGAAACTGCAAACTGAAATAGAAAATTCAAGTGAACCAATAAATCAAAATAGTTCCCGAGTTTCCATCCGCACATTTTTGATTTTAGTTTTTATAATTTTTATTGTATAATTTGAATCATTCATGTCTTTTAATAAAGTTTCATAAACATTATTTCTTGCTATATTATTTTTACATAGCGGTGACCGAGTATTCCACAGACATTTGTGATTCCTATAATAAGTCAGGAAAAGTAATATTTTATCATCTCCCCAACGCGCCATATTTGTTTCATCTGTCGCGGACTGAGAAGATCGTATTGATAATCGATACTAGCCGCGAATGACATAAGCATGCTCATAATAAGCAAGCCTGTTCACACACGCTCAAACGATACCCCTTCTCATAGTGAATAACATTAGCATGCTTATAAATCAACCGGCGGTTGATTTTTGCGCGTGCCACTAATGAGCATGCTCATTACTAGCAATGTGCGTACACACATGCCACTAATAAGCAAGTGCTAAAGAAGGTCTATACTGCGCCTGCTCACGTGCCACTAATAAGCATGTGTATCAGTACCTTAACAGAGCTTGTTCACAATACAGGAAGATTCCCGCCTAAATAATGAGTAGGAATTTTTCTGATATCAATAGTTACGTTTAGTTACGTATTCTGCCGTGTATATGTGATCTCTCTGGCTGACGTTTCGGATCCCAGTGCAGGGCCCATCATCAGGGCTGGTGTGTGTAGGTTTAGTATTGGAACTTTT
>JADDOH010014625.1:0-12929 GCA_016648135.1 Agrypnia vestita | reverse complement strand
GGGTTACCGCCGGGTGCGGGCGGGGCGGGTTTTAGTTCCAAAGTCGCCGCACGCCAATTTACGTTGGTCAAGCAATATGATACAAGCTTATTATTATAAAATAATACATATCGATAATAAATAATAAGAAAGTGAAAATAATAAAGATACCAAGAGTAATGGCAAATATTTATGAGGTAATTCTGACGTGTGTCGCTAAAGTAAGAATAAAGAAATAAAATAATGGTAAGATTTGCACAAAACTCTGAAAATTAATAAATTAAAATAATTTTGAATGAAACTGAGATTATACCAAATATAAAATTTAGATATTAGGTCCTTACATATGAAATTGGCGTTTTGCCGTACTGGCAAATTTGATCTCAAATATCTTCTCTTTGGTTAGGAATTCCAAATCCAAGTTTATACAGCTATTTACTCATGTATTTGTGTTTTGAAAATTATAATTGATTTGTTTTTTTCTCAATTGTTTTTTTCTTTGCGTCACTCAGTTTACAAAATGAAAAACTTGAAATATCGCGTTATTTACGAGTACGAGTTCCACCGTGGCACCAGTGCTGCAGAAACGGCTCGAAGTATTAATGATGTGTATGGCGACGGTGCCGCAAAAGAAAACACAGTGCGTTTTTGGTTCCAACGTTTTCATTCTGGAAATTTCGACCTGCAGAACAAGCCCCGTGGACGGACGGAGACCAAAGTTGATAATGAAGAATTGAAGGCTATTGTGGAAGCGGATCCATCGCAAACCACATCCGAGTTAGCTGCAGGCTGCGGTGTTAGTGATAAAACTGTTTTAATCCACTTGAAGCAAATTGGTAAGGTGAAAAAGCTTGAAAGGTGGGTACCTCACGAATTGAGTGAAGCAAATCAACAAACGCGCGTTGACTGCTGCGTTGCATTACTCAACCAGCACAATAATGAAGGGATTTTAAATCGAATCATTACCTGTGATGAAAAGTGGATCCTGTACGATAATCGGAAGCGCTCATCGCAATGGCTGAACCCTGCCGAACCAGCCAAACCATGCCCCAAGCGAAAATTGACTCCAAAAAAGTTACTTGTGAGCGTTTGGTGGACTAGTGCTGGTGTCGTTCACTACAGCTTTCTTAAATCTGGCCAGACGATTACGGCAGATGTCTATTGTCAGCAACTGCAAACCATGATGGAAAAGCTAGCTGCTAAACAACCGAGGCTGGTTAATCGCTCTAGGCCACTGCTGCTTCATGATAACGCTAGACCACACACTGCACAACAGACGGCTACCAAATTAGAGGAGCTTCAATTGGAATGTCTAAGACATCCAACGTACTTTCCGGACCTTGCCCCAACAGATTACCATTTTTTTCGAAATTCGGATAACTTCTTGTAAAGGAAAAAATTCAACTCCGATGGGGCAGTCCAAACCGCCTTCAAAGGTTTTATTGATTCCCGTCCGAATGGTTTTTTTAGTAAAGGGATCGATGAACTACCTATGAGATGGCAAAAGTGCATAGATAGCAATGGTACATACTTTGATTAAATAAATATATTATAATAAAAAAAAATCGGCTTTATGTTCCTCCCATACTAAACGTCAATTTCATATGTAAGGACCTAATATTAACATTCCAATCTAGAGTTAAAGAATAATTCGTTCATTAGGACGGTATTGGAAGATGATATTACTGAAAATATTTCTAAAGAAAATTCGAGTTTTAGCATGTAAAATTGTTAATATAGTTTTCTTAAATTGGTTATGGGTTGGTGATGTTTTTGACAGTTTCAGGAGCGTATTGAATATTTTGGGAGCAATAAAATGAGCAGTGACGCTGACAAAATGTGATTTCCATGAGACCAAATATGGTTTTCATTTCATATGCGAAATTAATAACGAAATTCTTGTTCAAATTATTGTATATCATTAAGTTTTAGTGGTTCTCTAGTCAGAAATCATTTTATCTCTGTATCTGTGTATGTTCATAAGGACAGCGTGTAAATAGCCATCCGCTGGTGAATTTAATATTCAATTAATACCTCTCAATACGATAATCATGCAAAAAAAAATTAAATTACGTTCCCTCTCTCTGAATACATACATGAGTAAAACAAAATACGTCAACAAATGACCACTGACCTGCGATAGACTATGCTCTTCAGCTTCGAAGACAGTCGAAATCGTCTGGTCACAAAAATCTTCGTGCCGCCTTTTTTGCAGATATCTTCCACGTCACAAATAACACGCGAAAGAAGATAATCTGGTGAAAATCCCGGAAAAATATGGATACAATATTTACTAATCAATCCGATCACCCGATGCGAAAAAAATGCACCTTCCAGAAGAAGAAAAACGAGAGCAATTGTTTTTTCTTCTCTTCGTAATTCGGAGGCAAAATTCAAATATGTTTCTTCGCGCCGCGCCGGTGCGGGCGCAGTCTTATTTGTACTCCGGGTGCGCAGACTGACTAACGCCATCTAACGTCGAGTTTTAGCCTCACAGAAGCAGCGTCATTTTTGACATATATTGGAAAAACTCAAAATATGCCTCCAGGAAAGGTTATTATATTTTTTGAAAGATATTAAATTAATTATCATTTTGAGAGGTTTATACATTTGTCTATTATATCGCCTAACCAATCTCTATAATTTATGTCGCATTTTTTCTCGTAATTGAATTACTTGTTCATCAGTTCTGCCTTCAGAATCTTTGACACTCCTTTGCTCACTTTCTTGGTTGGGTCTTTTGCTCATCCATCCCAATATTCCTTCTTTATTAGGTATTGCCATTCAAAATTTCTTTTGTTTTGCAGCTGCTTGCTACTCTACATAAAATTTATTCATTCCAGGAATTGTATTCTTGAACGGCTTTAATTAGCGTTCATGAAAATAATTAAATGTTTGATCAATTCAGAGCCGGTTATTTTGATCAACTGGTTCATTTCGCAAAAATCTACCTTTTAGTTTTGTTTGTCCTTGTACCTTTACTTACTGATCAAACAATCCGCCCTTATGTTTCACTGCTCTGAAATGTACTTTGTTTTATAAATCTGTTAAAAATCAATTATTTTAATATTGGAATTTCCTTGGCACCTAGGTAGCTTTCTACCGACATTATACATTGACAGCATAATTTATTATATTTTAAAATTAGTAGTCTAGCGAAATTATGTAATTGCGGTAGTATTTGGCTTTTCAAAAAATAAAAATCGCTTAAAAACTTAAAAAACCTTTGTTGTAAATTATATCATATTGCTACGAGTCACTTCGTCACTTCATGTCACTTAATGTCACTTCAAACATTGCTTATTTTCATTCAATGGCAGGTGAAAAGGGTTATTTCATATTAATTTATTTAAAAAATCTGTTTGGAGACTTCCGTTACACCTTTTGGATTAATTACCATTTAATATTTATCAATAGAGGAAGCATGAATAAAAGAAAAACTTTTTATAATTCCTCCAGTGCGGGAAATTCTACATTTTCACTAATTTTTAAATGATTTTAGAAGTTTTTCAAGCAGCATTTTTCTTTGAGCCACATTTATTATATTCTTGGTCAAATGTCACCCTTGCCTATAAAACCGTTACTTTGATAGCTTGTTTTCACTTTTGCAATAAACATCAAAACGACTTCAACTCACACAAAGAAGCCTTTGAAGAAAGGCATAAGTTGGTAAGTTTGTTCGGAAATATTATTCTGCCTTTCTGTGCAGAACAATGTCATTTTTACTTCGCGCTCAGTGTGACCTGAATCTTGGACTTCATTTTCTCAGTCGTGTTACAAGTGCAAGTAGAAATAAATTATTATTTTAGCTGGTTAACTTGTGATAAATGAATTGGTATAGAAATTACTTGCAGGATCAACCTTGTTTCGAGACAATTACTGAGTGACGTTGAGTTACAGACCTGGATCCTAGAGTCTCCCTAACAATGACCGATCGATTAGAAAATCACGAACCATGAATAGCCCACGGCAGACGAGTAGGTATATTCGAATTTTCTAATATTTTTGGAACTAAAACATTGTTTCTAGTTTAATCTTTCCTTTTTGCTCATCACTTTCTTTGTCACACCTATTTATACTTACCTTTTCTCAGTATTCTTGATAGATTTGTACAGAAAATATATCGTGGTGAGGGGGTGGGGTAAAGGTGGAAGCGGTAAAAGTGGGCTACTTTTCCGCCGGGTCCTAAAGAATAAATATGCAAAATTTGGGTCACATCTGCCAAACGGTATAGATTTGAATAGAGAACAGCAATGATATTAGGTCCTTACATATGAAATTGACGTTTAGTATGGGAGGAACATAAAGCCGATTTTTTTTTATTATAATATATTTATTTAATCAAAGTATGTACCATTGCTATCTATGCACTTTTGCCATCTCATAGGTAGTTCATCGATCCCTTTACTAAAAAAACCATTCGGACGGGAATCAATAAAATCTTTGAAGGCGGTTTGGACTGCCCCATCGGAGTTGAATTTTTCCTTTGCAAGAAGTTATCCAAATTTCGAAAAAAATGGTAATCTGTTGGGACAAGGTCCGGAGAGTACGGTGGATGTCTTAGACATTCCAATTGAAGCTCCTCTAATTTGGTAGCCGTCTGTTGTTCAGTGTGTGGTCTAGCGTTATCATGAAGCAGCAGTGGCCTAGAGCGATTAACCAGCCTCGGTTGTTTAGCAGCTAGCTTTTCCATCATGGTTTGCAGTTGCTGACAATAGACATCTGCCGTAATCATATGGCCAGATTTAAGATTTAAAATCCCTTCATTATTGTGCCGGTTGAGTAATGCTACGCAGCAGTCAACGCGCGTTTGTTGATTTGCTTCACTCAATTCGTGAGGTACCCACCTTTCAAGCTTTTTCACCTTACCAATTTGCTTCAAGTGGATTAAAACAGTTTTATCACTAACACCGCAGCCTGCAGCTAACTCGGATGTGGTTTGCGATGGATCCGCTTCCACAATAGCCTTCAATTCTTCATTATCAACTTTGGTCTCCGGCCGTCCACGGGGCTTGTTCTGCAGGTCGAAATTTCCAGAACGAAAACGTTGGAACCAAAAACGCACCGTGTTTTCTTTAGCGGCACCGTCGCCATACACATCATTAATCCTTCGAGCCGTTTCTGCAGCACTGGTGCCACGGTGGAACTCGTACTCATAAATAACGCGATATTTCAAGTTTTTCATTTTGTAAATTGAGTGACGCAAAGAAAAAAACAATTGAGGAAAAAACAAATGAATTATAATTTTCAAAACACAAATACATGAGTAAATAGCTGTATAAATTTGGATTTGGAATTCCTAACCAAAGAGAAGATATTTGAGATCAAATTTGCCAGTACGGCAAAACATCAATTTCATATGTAAGGACCTAATATTTCTCCATCCCGCGGCGAAGCGACCGGTCGTAAACCTCCGTGTTGACAGTCGCGGGTTCGATTCTTGCCGCCCGCACTTCGCGACTCGGTACTAATGGGGCATCAGTGTTCGGCCCGTTTGATCCTTTTTAAATCGACTATTGTGTTACCTCATTTTTTTTTGTGTCTTCCATTTTTATTAAAAGCTGCTTCTGGAATTTAAACCCCCTTGATGGGTTAAAACTTGTGTGGCAGTATTTTTTTCGTTTCTTATTATGTGCTAGCTGTTCGTTGCACGGGTTAAGGATTAAGTTGAAAACAAATTTCCGTGTGGAAACAAAGGTTCCATTGTTTCGCAAAGCCTCTAATTAAAACAATGTTTCCATTTAATCAAGGCTGCGATGGATAAAATGTCTAGTCTAGTCTAATAATATATATGCAAATTTTGAGTCCGAACAGTCGAACGGTGCAGATTTGCATTGAAAATATATCAGGGGGAGGGGAAGGGGTAAGAGGCGGGGAGGAAATGTTGCCTACGTTACCCGCCGGGTCTTAAAGCATCATTATGCAAAATCTGAGTCGAATCGGACAAATGGTGTAGATTTGTATACCTAGAGACAGACAGACGACAGACAGATGTTGAGTTTTATAGTAATAGATTATGTAATTTATTTAAATACCTAGCAGGGGGGAGTACAGTCCATTCAGGCACGAATCTCCCGTAGATTTTGGAACAAAGGGGAATTGACTATTAATTTGTCAAAACGTTATGGCATATTTTTTTTTTTTTTTTGGGAAACATACAGTACAATTTAATTTTTTTTTATATAATATCAAAAAAATATTCGTTTAGAATGACCAGTGAACTTCCCTCGAAGCTGGTAAAAAAAAAAACTAAATAAAAAACAATGATAAAGTATATGTGATAAATGATAAATATTTCAAAGATTTAAATTACGATAATGCATAAAATGGGAGGGGTGGGGAGAGGGAGGGAATGGGATTCAATTAAAGAAGTATCAAATTTAATTCAATAACCATAAATGAGATTATATATGATTAATATCATCGGCCGTATTCTGAAATAAGCAATATTTCTATGTATGTATACAAAAAATAAGTCATGTTAACATTATAAAGCCGTCAATTTTGTCGTTTTTAGTTTGACAGGTTTGAAATTGATGAATTGAATCATTCATAAAGCCCTATAACGTAATCAAACATTAAGTATTCCACAATTTGTGAATAACTAACGTTTGTTTACGTTTCATAGCTTTCTGATTGATTGAATGCATTAGCTTCAAACATGTCAAACTTAAAACGACAAAATTGACGGCATTACAATGTTATAATATAAATGCCAAGACTCCCAAAAAGGGAAAGCTGCTTATGCTTAATTGTGATGTCAGATCTTTATCCCAACACTTGATCGACGAAAATAATAATGAACAAGACGTAGGTATACGTCGGTGGTGTAGTCAGAGGGAGAAAGAAGTACATGCTGGTCATCCGTCAAACGTCAAATATAAATAGAGTTCATCAATATTTCTCTTCTCTATGGTCCAACTCGACAATGACAATTTTGCCATAATTTTACATCAGGTGACGCTGTGTGAGAAGAAATTGACAAGTGCATATGAAGTAACATTTTTTCTGTACGCTTTAAATACAGCATAAGTACTTATTTCATGTAATTTCAGTCGAAACTTGAGAATTGTGAGGTTACGTTCGCGGCAGAGGGCAGCTGTCAGACCAGACCGGAGAAGTCGGACATCGCATATAGAGGTTTTAACTTTCAGAGAGATACGTGAAAATATACAAATCTTCCTATTTACCTAAGTACGACGAACACCGACATATACCTACGTCTCGTGAATTTTTATTATAATTTACGTCTATTTAGTGTTGGAATAAAGATCTGACATCCTATTTCTGCTATTTTCAGAATAGCACAGATAGACTAAAAACTACTGGACCGAATTACGCGTTTTTTTGCGAAATGGTCCGCTTTGTCTTGAAAAGGTTTAAAGTTATTGAAATCGTCGATCTGACTATTAGTGGAAAAAATATAAAAAATATTACTAAACTAACATAGAGGTAACAAGGTTAATATTATTTGATGATCATCATACTTCTATCCTGGCTGGCACACCACTTTTGCTTCGGCCACATTTTTTTTTTTTTTTTTTAAATAAAAATAGAGATGCGAACAGGGAATACGTGTCAAATCAATATTCTTACTGTTTTCAAACTAAGCTAAACGCTTGTGCTATGAAAACAGGACTAACTTGCTAGTCTGGAGTGAGATTCGAACCCGCGACCTTTAGATCACGAGGCGAGTGTCCTAACCACAAGACCAACAAGCTACTCACAAGCTACAATTTCTACGGTTGTTGCGGCTTTTAACAGGGCCATCCTCAAATACTTGTAGTATCTGATCGTGCCAGGTCTTTCAGGGACGACCTCGATTCCTGTTGCCTTCAACACTCGCCTCGTGTAATTTCTCAACCATCCTTTCCTCGTTCATACGTTCCACATGACCAAACCATCTCAGCGCTCCTTTCTTTATTCTATCATCTTCAGTCTACTTTCATTCCTCTTTTGCCAATTCCAGGCGTTACATTCGCCAATTCCGTACATCAGGGTTGGCAATAGAACGCCATTATGATCATCATGAATAATGCAACATGTTCGTTTATGGACCTATGTGGTGTCCACGCAGATGTTCTCTCAGATTGATTTCCTTGACATACCACGGAACTCAATACACTGGTGTATTGTTATTATAATACATTATAATACTTTACAAAAATTGTCACGTATCTCTATTCTCTGTTGGTGGATGACCAACATTTAGCCTAAATAAGTCTCGACCGAAACGATGAAACCACTCAAATATATCGGCCTCATACTAATTACGGTCTAGACTGCAGACGAGGTTACAAGTGGTTGCTTGGTGCCGTATGACACCGGGTTGAAATCCCGTCGGCGCATCTGTCCTTAAGACATAAATTAAGGGTATCAGTTCAATAAACAAACAAACAAACAAACCAACGAACCACCTTGGCTTAATGATGACAACTTTGGCATATACTATACTTTGGCATATAGAACTCGACAGATTGTCACATTCCATCGCAACAATTGCAATACTAATTACCAATCAAATTCTGTGATACACAGAATATTGGGAACTTGTAATGAATATGGTTGCATGATTGACATTTTCGTCGACAGTCTGGAGAAAGTAAAGTTTACACTTAAAGAGGCAATACTGCTTCGTTACTGACTTCAGCTGTTAATATGTAATGGTGGGTAATATATATTTTTCGTACACATTGCCGCTTTGTACTTTATATTTTTAATTTCTGTACTCATGTTTTGGTGCTATTCCTGGTACTTTTAATAATTTGCTACTTGTAACTTATATTGTTTAATGTATGTTCTTTTTAATTTTATGATATATTTTTTTATGTAAAAGCCTATACGCATTGCTGCTCGTACCTACTCTACATTTTTAATTTTTATACTCATGATTTGGTGCCATTCCTGAAACTTTTAATGTATGTGCTTTTTGAAATTTATTTTATACTCTTTATGTAAAAGCCTAATGGGCGTAAACAAATAAAATAAATAAATAAATATACCAACTATTCGTTATAACAAATAATCATTTGCGTCAAGTCGTGCAATAGTCTTTACCCATAAGTTTGATAATACAAACGAAGAACAAAACATTTCACGCGTTGCTTATTAAGCATCTCAATATCGTCCTTGATGACTGACCTTTTCAAGTCGTACAAATTAAATAGTTGCACCGTTTCATAAGCTACACATTAGGCTTTATTCTTTTTCTTCTTCCTCAGCCTTCATATCTCCACTGCTGGATATAGACCTCTTCCATTCCCTTCTTTCCTTCCCTTTTGTTAGCTTCTTGTGGCCATTTCTTCCCCCCCAAAGCGGCTATATCGTCGAACCTGTTAGGCTTTACACATTATACTATAACCCATATATGAGAGGTTTAAAAGCAATATCCAAAAATTTGCAAAAATGTTTTGAATGTAGTCACCAAGGATTACTAATTTAAAATATACTGAATTCTATATTTTGTGTCTATCCTTTTCAAAATAATATTTTCTTTAAATTTGTAGGCTACGTTTCCTATAAAATCTCGAATTCGGTACATTATAAGAGTTACTACTTAATCCTTTATGACTGCTTAATTTTTTTAGGATGTTGCTGCCTTTGCTTTTATACCCCACGTATGTTTTTATAACCCACACATATATGAGAGGTATAAAAGCAATATGCAAAAATTAAAAAATATATTTCGAATGTAGTCATCGAGGATTATAGGTCATTTCGTATAGGTTTGCAATTGAGTATTGCGTAGGATTGCAATCCGTTAACTTAACACAACGAAACAATGCGCCTATTATGCACTGCACCCACACTAACTCAATTGCAAACTTATATGAAAATACCTTTACTAATTTAGAATGTACTGAACATTTTATATATCCTTTCAAAATTATGTTTCCTATAAATGTATTGGCCATTTTTTTGGGTCGCAATCCCAGGATTGGTCTGCAACAAGCACTCGATTTCTCCATTTCTCTCTGTCACCTGCCAGCCTCTTCATTTCTTGGTAGGTGCTACAGCGCACATCTCCGATAATCTGGACTACGTAGCTTAATCTCGGGCGGCCTCCACGATTGTTGCCTTCAACATTTCCCTCGACGATGGTAAAAAGCAGGCCCGGTTGCCTTGTATTATGGCCAATCCAAATTGCTCGCTGTTGGGCGATTCTGTTCAGGAGCCGCCTCTTTTCGCCCACCATGCTCTACACCTCGTCACAGTATAGTAAACATACAGTATTACATCTTCATTCAAACAGCCGAAACGACGCCCTTCGAAATCTCGGTATACTTCGGTCTGCGCGGTCGCCGCAGGGCTGCAGTAACGTACGGACGCAAGCAGTGTGAGACGCTCCCGCGCATACATTTGCGTCAATGTATGGCACCCCAAACTCTAAAGAGTCAGTTAATGAGCAGCCCTGGTGCGTGTTTAACCAAGTTTAAGAACCAAGCGGCCGTAGGTATTTATTTCAAGGACACTGCCGAGACAACATGCTGTATACTTTATTATACTGTGACCTCGTCGTTTCGGATATGTTCTGACCAATGGATCCTCGCCGTACGCCTGTAGGACCACAGCTCAAAGGCCGCTAGCCTCGCCATACATCAGCACACTCTAGACAAGAGTTTTAATCGAGTTTTTCCTTCATTCATAGGCCATATTACCTATAAAATCTCGAATTCAGTAGATGCATTCTAAATGAGTTATCATCGATGGCTGCATTCAATTATTTTTTGAGAATCAAAAGAATACATCGACGCGATTGAGCAGATCATAATGAGTCCATCCCAGTGATTAAACCAATTCCTTGTCTCAAAGAAGAAAAAATTAACCCATTAAACCAAGTTTTTATTATACTCCCTTTCTTTGTAAAATATAACAACAATTAAAGACGAATTAAAACATATAACATAACACTAAACTTACAGTAATTTGATATATTTCTAAAATGTCAGATGTTTTGAGCTTTGATAAGACATTTCATGCTTTGAAGATTAAATTCTAAAAACATTTGTCAGTCAATTTAGATTTTCGACATTCGTAGTGAAGTACCTATTATGTATACCGATGGAGTAATTAAAATTTAAAAAATATTCCGCGACGTTATCGGGCCGCCGTTGCTAATCAAACTTTTCCAATGATCCCAATTAGAAAAAACCAATAAAATTTCTAAAAATCCGAAATTATACTATAATTATTATTTTTTTTTAACGAAAATTTGATAGATCTTCTTGATCGTCGCCACGAGTCTACTTGCCGAGTTTCAGCTCGATTGGATCACGGGAAAAGGGTTAAAGATCGATCCAAAGTTTTTTTTTACGGCAAGCGAGCGAGCAGACGCCGCGAGTTAATATAAAGGGAGTAAAAATGCCTCTGGTGCATACTGAAGTCCGACGCCCTGACTAACTAACCCCCTCTGTCTTCCTGTCCAGACTGTATCAGCCCGGGGCCGGACATGCACCCGTCCCTGTCGGGCGGCGGCTCCGGCGACCCCAACATCCGGCGCTACCGCACGGCCTTCACCAGGGAGCAGCTCGCCCGGCTGGAGAAGGAGTTCTTCAAGGAGAACTACGTCAGCCGGCCGCGCCGGTGCGAGCTGGCCGCTCAGCTCAACCTGCCCGAGTCCACCATCAAGGTAACCGACTGTCCGCACCTTTGACCCTCCCTTAAGGGGGGGGTAAGGTTAATTCGTACAAAAAAGGCATGTTTTTGTGAATTTTTTGTGACGACACAGTTAAAATCTCTTTATTAATACCAATGGTATATTAAAGTATGACATTTGAAGAATATTGTGTCAAATTTTCAAGAAGAAATATTCAAAAGTACGGCAATGGCAGCAATTATTCGGACGTGTCTCGGAAAAAAGTAGAATTGCGGTGTCCATCATAACCTGGTGCTAGATCATCTGAAATCAAAAAATCAAAGTTCATTCGTTAGACAATAGATTTTCCCAGGTAACAACGCTGGGAGGGTTTTTTGAAATTTCAATTTTTTGGAACATTTTGAAGGGAAAAACGCGATTTTTTGCGAAAAATATCGACTAATTTGTTATTAAAAAATATAAATCCAGCGTTACCTCGTAAGTTATGTACAGAAATAGTGTTCAAAATTTCATAAGGATCGGTGCAGTAGTTTTGAAGTTATGATGGACACCGAATTTGAAAACGTGAGATGTGGGGAAAACGCTTTAAAGTTTTGCACACTGTAAAATTCAAAATAAAACTCAATACTTATTTTATACTTACACATAATCGTTGATGCCATGTTCACACAGCAAAGCGCTTTCATCATCAGCATCTTTTTGTCCTTGTCTACGCAAAACTCTTCCAATACAATAGCACGTCCAGTTCCTCAGGTGAGCGCGTCTCTTAGCTGCCCGAGCAGGTATAGAAAATCAGTCTGAGTATCGCTCAAATGTTCATAATTTCGTCAATTTTGCTCCGATTGACTTGAAATTTTGACACAATATTCTTGCGATGTTATACATTCATTTAAAAAATTAAAAATAGAATGCAAAAAAAAGTTAAAAACCTTACCCCCCCCTTAACCCTTGCTTGGGGCCAGGGGCGCGCGGTGGGAACATCGCAGCGTAACCGTGGAAAAATCGAAATACAACATATATTTCGTAATATTTCTATCACAATTGTTAATATATTGTACTGATTCTTACAGCTATAGGTCGACCACAATAGAAAGACCATTCCCTAGCTTTGTTCTTTGTCTAAAGCTGCCTCGCAAGCCCGTATTACAAGCCTCAATACGATATTCCAAATACATAAATATATATTTTTTAGCTTAAAAAAGGTTACTTACTTACTAGAACTTTTTGTGTTCATTTTTTGCATCGTAACAACACACATATTTTTTGCGCACATTCTTTTAAATGCGGTCTAGCTTTAGTATTCTTTGTGAATCTATATGACCACCATATTCTAATAAACCATGTTCTAATAAAT